>CM030871.1:1800036-1862536 GCA_018105865.1 Metaphire vulgaris | reverse complement strand
TTCATCGTCTGAAGTTGAGGTGGCAGAACGAATGGTCTGATTCGAATTGTCTCTATCCTCTATTGGTCTTGCAGCTGATTAGCTAGTTTCATTCCAGTCCAGTTGTAAGCTTTGTAGACAATTTTAAAGTGGCCAATATTTTTAGTCCTTCCAGAAAATCACAATTTTTAAAATCTTAATAATAGTAGTAGTAATAATAACAATGATGATGATGATGATGGTAATAATAATAACAACAATAATAATAACAGCAACAATAATAATAACAATAATAATAATAATAATAATGATGATAATAATAATAATAATAGTAATAATAATAATAATAGTAATAATAGTAAATAATAATAATAATAGTAGTAGTAGTAGTAGTAGTAGTAGTAGTAGTAGTAGTAGTAGTAGTAGTAGTTGTTGTTGTTGTTGTAATAATAATAATAATAATAATAATAATAATAATAATCATAATCATCATAATCATCATCATCATCATCATCATCATAAGGTTTAGAGTGGTTCAGTAGGGTCTGCCCTGTGCCAGAACCACTCTAAACAAGACAATCTTTTATTACCGTAATCCTGCTGTCTAACTTCAGATGAGTAAAGGTGTTGGTTAATTCCAGGCTTCCAGCCTACAGGTCACTTCTAACATTTGTTCCAATTTGCTCATATTCCATTGTTCGTCATAATTGTAGCCCCCTGCTGTGAGGAGGGGTTCGACTGGTGACTGAACATTCTTGCTGATGCGCTGTGTTAACTTTTCATCAGTTTATTCAGAGCAAATTGTACTGTTTAATTACTAATTAACCAGTGGCAACATCCTGTGCACGGTTTTCAAGATAATTGCCATAGAAAAAAACTGCTATGACCGATCAATTAATAATGCACAGCGGAAGACGGTTCCCGCTGTCGAATTTATAATCGCTACCTCATGGTGCACGGAGATAACAACACAATCCTGGTGCTAACTATACTATCTAACTATTTCCGATGCAACAACAATAGTATATCCACAAGGAGTATCGGAGAGGCTTCATATATTCTGGATTGTAGGCCTAATAGTCGTGTGATCTTCACAAAACCGGTGTGATATTACTAACGGAGGAGGAAGGAGAGTTGAAAAACACTGGTGTAAACTTGCATGGAAAAGTGGAGGTCCAATCCATGTGCCTTACCCTTTTTCTATATGATGGCCCTTCAAAAAGAGGGGGTTGAGCCTAGAGGCGCAGTGGAGGTGCATCCCCCACCGGACTTTCGGACTTTTCTCGACCTATTTTTGAGTAAACGTTTAGTCAAATTACAAGAGAAAAACTTCACATTACCTTTTTTCGCTTGTCGACCTTTTTTTTGGTAAAAGTGGGGAAGAGTGTAGTAAAATTAGGGGGGAAATTCCCGTTTGTCAGCCTTTTTCGGCAAAGTTTATTGCTTTTTTCCTTCTCTTTAAATTCCCCCTCCCCCAACTTCCTATAAATTCATTTCACCCCCCTTCCTCAACGCCAAGAAATCCTGGAACCGCCACTGTAGAGGTCTAATATAAGATTAATTGTATTAGGCCTACAGCTTTTGGCTAAACTACGAATGGTTAAATCAACAATTGAAGTATTTAAGCTTTTAAAGCCTGCAGAGCCAGCGCCTATGGTTTAACCCCTTAACTGGGGATCCCGGATATATCTGTCCATTTTACATTGAGTTACAGTTACATACACGGTTAAGGGGTTAACTCTAATTATGATCAGAAGCCTATCTGTGCTAAATAGGATGTGGCGTCCCTATTCTGTAACCTTGGCTAACATTGGCGAGTGACAAGAGACAGTGGCTATGTAGCCCGATTTTTTCGAAGGGGAGGGGGGTTATGGTTCCCAGGATTCTCAACTTCGGAAATTTCTGGCAAACAAAATAAAAGTTCTTCCGCGAATTAATCTAGTTCAGCAGTACAAAAATTCAGACAGGCAAAAAACGTCGTCGACTATTAGCCTATTCTATAATTGAAATATATAGGTTCATATATAGTATGTAGTGATCGCGTTAGAAAACTTTTGGTCGCCAGGGGGTTTTAGCCCCCAAAACTCCCCTCTCCCTACACTGCGAAGAACAGCCAAGGGGGTTTTAGCCCCTCAAACCCCTCTTGGCTACGCCACGGACAAGAGATAATGCCTGTAACAATTTGTAACAGCTTGTAATGGTCATATATACACAAGTCTTCAGGTACACAAATTCGTCAGAAGTGGTAAAAAATTATGGCATAATGATAGTAATGCTCATATATACCTATTACGGGCAGTAAATACAAGACCCTTGACTTCCTTATCGAACAATTGAAGTTTTCGCGGAAAGTGATTATTATATTTGCCTTTAAACTTGTGACAATCTTATGTCGAATACTAAAAAAGTAAAGAATATACATTTGTCAAATTCTGTCAGTAATATAATTGTAGGCATACAGCAACTACAGTAGGGTGTCAGCAGTTTTTGAAATACAGTATTTTCTACAACAAGGTTTCCTTTCAAAATCGCTGACAACATTTAAATTAAAAATTGCGTGACTGGACAAAATGTCACGGACAAAATGTCACGGTTTAGGGCTAGAGTTATAGGGTTACTTTTTGCCCGCTGACATTTTGTCCGCTGACATTTTGTCCCCATGACATTTTGTCCGCGGACATTTCGTCCCATAGCACCAAAATTGTGAAGGGTTTTAAAATATTGACAAGAGGAGTCGCAGTTAGTGGCGTATCTAGAGGGGATACGTCTTCGAATATTTTTATAAGTGCTTACTTATCAACTTCGGTTACGGCGAAATTATTTTGCTTAACCCATTGGAACCCGCAGCCCATTCACTATAACGTCTGCGAAGACTCCTTCTGCCATCGTGCGATTAGTATTTATGGGGGGTTAAGTGAAAGTTGACAGTTGTTGACAAGCGGGGAGGGGGTCAAAAATTGCCCAAAAATTGTTGACATAATTAATGGACAGCCCATTAGGCCTGTCAGAAGTTACCCCCTGTCACTGTTGGCAGTGGTGTAGGCCAGTGGCGGTTCCAGAATTTCTTGGTGGGGGGCGATGAAATGAATTTAGGATTTCTTGGTGGGGGAAAAGAGAAAAAGAAATGAATAAACTTTGCCGAAAAAGAAAAATGCTGACTAGCAAAAAAGGCAATTTTTCCAGAATTAATTTTACTAAACTTTCACCGAAAAATAGGTTGACAAGCAAAGAAAAATTTCTCAACGGCTTTGCTCAAGTCCACGATAAACCTCATCGGAATAGGGGGTTCGCCCCCGCCCCCCCCCGTGGTTACGCCAAATATTATTAGACCAATTTATGCAAGAAATAATGCAAATTGTATAGGCCTGTAAAAGATTCTGATAATATTGGCCCATAAAGGGTATTTGTCTCATTTTGCATTTTTTTAAAATAACAATTTAAAATATGGTCAAAATGATTGCATTTTTAATAGGAATATGGGGATGGTGAATTTTTTCCGGCAATTTGACGTCGGTTTTTCGTAAACGCCTTCCATTGCGCTTAACTCACTCGTGAATAATGATGCATAGAAAACGGTACCTAGAAGAGGCGCCATATAAACTGCCAGTATTACATATTACATTTGCTCGTGGGTTGTTGTTGTTGTTCAGGTGAGACAGGATATTGCCGACAGTCTTCAAGAGACCATAGATAAAGTGAAAAATGGAGACCAGCCCTCAAAAGCACTGATGAAAAGCATACAAGACAAAGTAAGCGTTGCTAGTGTATATATATATATATATATATATATATATATATATATATATATATATATATATATATATAGTAGAAGTAACTTACGCGCACATCACTTTCACAGAATTTCAGTAACTAATCTAGTGTCTTGGGCATGGTTATCGTCTTGCTGTACAAGTATTGTATTGTATTTGTATATATATTGTACATTGTATACATCGCCAAGACAGCACAGATATATATTTTAAATATCAATCAATCAATCAATCAATGTGTTTATTAGTATCAAAGTCAGAACCAAAGATCGTCAATATCACAATTCAATATAGGAAAAGCAGTTGTATTTAAAGACAAATGCTAAAATATTTGATATTTCGATATTTGATATATTAGATATCGGATATATTAAAATTGACGTTTTAAAAGATTAGGATGCTAAGAGAGAGAAGCAGAAGAAGAGAAACATTCTTTGTCTAAGCCTGCTTTCTTTATGAATCAATATACCATATAGCCTACAGTATCGGCTGCTAGATAGACCCAGTGTTTAATCTAGACTCATGGACTCCGGGGGGGAACTGACAAAGCCGGGGGGGCAACTGACAAAGCCGAGGGGATTCTGCTAGGGGGCTGCTGTTACTCCAGTTAGTATGCCAAAATTTCCGGGGCGATTTGAAATTTCCGGGGAAAGGGCAATCCCCCCGGAAACGGCCTACAGCTGTAGATTAAACACTGGATAGACCTTGCCCATTTACATATTGCTATGTTTTCTGATGTCAGTGTTTTTATTACGTGCTTGATCTTTTAGTTCAATTGCTGTGGAGCGGGTAATGGTGTTAGTGACTACGGCGGCTTGGCTGATAACCAATGTGCCATGCTAAACTACCTTCAGGTAATACTAAAGGAGCTGCTATACGAGGACATCCTGTTCTTTACAGTTCTTAATTAAGGAATACGGATTGTTTTCTTTTATTATTATTATTATTATTATTATTATTATTATTATTATTATTATTATTATTATTATTATTATTATTGTACCGTTTTAGTAATGACTCGAGAGGCAGTTATGAGTGGAATCTCTCATGTTGTTTTTTTCTCATCGCTTTAAATATACAAATGTTATGTTCAGCTGGACTGAATTGATGATGTGATCTCCCTCCTCCCTCCATCCCCCCTCTCTCTCTCTCTCTCTCTCTCTCTCTCTCTCTCTATATATATATATATATATATATATATATATATATATATGCCTTTCTATCTATCTATCAATCTATCTATTTATTTATCTATCTGTCTGTCTATCTCTTTAATAATTTGCATGTGCATCAAAATATTCTACTATCGTAAGATTAAGCATGATTGTCGTGGGCGGAGTTTATCACGGGCTAGGGGGGCTAAACTCCCCCCGCCAACGAATGCCTAAAAAAAATTTCGTTTGCTCGTTGAACAGGCGCAGTTTTTTCCTTTCATTTGCTTGTCAGACTTTTCGAGAAGCTGTACACAATAGCTACTGGAGTTTAGAGCGCCCCACCCCCAAAAGGCAAAACCTAACTCCGCCCATGATGACTGTCAGGACCATAGGCTATTTAGCAGTCTAATTACGGGTTGGCTTAAACGAAAATATATTCGAAAGTGTTGGATAGTATTTTTTAAATTTACTTTATTTTTTAAAATCTACTTTTTTATTTTATTTATTTTTATTTTATTTTATTTTAATATGACTTTATTAAATATGCCTCTTGTTCGTTGTAATCAACCAGCCCTGCGCCTACTCTTTTATTTTATTTATTTTAATTTTATTTTATTTTAATATGACATTATTAAATATGCCTATTTTTCGTTGCGATCAAACAGCCCTGCGCCACAAGTCTGTACAACCATCTCACGCAGAACATAGTGATCATCGGAGGGGTGGCTATTGGAATAGCCACCGTGATGGTTAGTCTCACGCTTAACTTACCCAGTGGCGTAGCAATATGCTCGGGGGCCCTTGGCGAGAAACGGGCAGGGGCCCTTTCCTCCAGAGACCCGACGATCTGACAAGTTTGCGAAAATGTTGACGATCGTTTTTTTGCTTGTCGGTCTTTCGATCTGACAACTTTACAACTTTGCGGGGGAAAAAGTTTTTGCCTCGGGTCGGGGGCCCTTTGCAGGTCGGGGGACCCTTGACACTTGGCCAGGTTGTCCACGTAGCTGCTACGCCTCTGAACTTACCTCATTATTTCTATAATATTGAACGATTTATTGTTGTGTAGACCTGTACAGTGATGTGATGTCTCGAAACAGTATTGTCAATGTCTCGGTCTTGGCTTTGGTCACGTCCTTAATGTCTTGGTGTCGCCTTTCGAGACCAAGACAGTTGGTTGGATATTTTAACAGTTGATATTTAAAATTACTGTATTGGTCTTGGTTGAACCACCCCCACCCCGCCCAGCTAACTTTGCAACCCTCCCAGAAAGCGCATATCTGTTACATGCAGTTTCTTTCATTCATTGAATTTCAGGTTAATGAAAAGCTCACCCCCCCCCCACTCTCCCCAGCTCAAATTTCACAACTGAAACACTGGGACAGGGCACATTGTAGAGTCAAGCTGTTCAAAATGGCTTTCATATAGAAAAAATATAGAAATATTAGGACCTACAAGAAATGAAATTCCATCTCGGGCAGAACAAACGGGCTGGCTGCCTTTAGAAGCAGACACATTGTACCAGTTCTAACAGCCAGTACCATTGTTTCTGCCGTAAAACTGATATTCCTGACCCGAGGCGAACCATCAAAATCTTGGCCCCGCCTGGTCCTGTGTTTCGAATGACGTCAGCGGTTGGCCCCGAAGCGCGTTCGAACATATCAAATGTCGATTTTAAAAAAGCTACCAAATTTCAGAAACACTTGGTTCTTTATTAAGACCACGGCTGCTTGGTGCGTCATTTGGGCCTATAAGTGCATGCACTATATACAGGCCATGTCTATTTTCAGGGGCGGATCTAGGAGGGGATAGGGGGGTACACATGTCCCCGAGCGCCGAGGTGAGAGGGCGCCAAAATCGGATAGTTGGGTAAGTTAAATGCACAATAAAGAAGAAGAAACACTTGCGAGGACCTTTTTTGCTTGTCAGCACTATATGAAGAGAGATTTGAGGGGCGCCGAAAACGATGTGACGACCTTTTTTGCTTGTCAGTTGTTAGGGGCGCCAACGTACAGTTTGTCCCCGGGAGCCGAATACCCTAGATCCGCCTCTGTCTATTGTACAGTACAGTAGAATTTCGTTATAACGTACCTAGCGGAGTCTGTAATATTTAGTATGTTATATCCGAAGTACGCTGTATACGAATCTATATCATCATTATCATCATCATCTGCCGCTATAATCATCATCATAATCATCGGCATTATCATCATCATCATCACCGCAGTCGCCATCGTCGTCATTTTCAGCACCACTGTCTGTGTCTGATGCATCGTTTTCTGTCGCCTGGCAACCGTTGCCTAGAAACGCCTATTTCTAAGCGCTTTTGTTGCTTTCGGTTTCAGTTGTTGGGAATGATATTCTCCATGATGCTGTGTTGCGCAATACGAGAGACCATGGTCGTCTAAACTGCAGAACTCTTCCGCAATAAGGTAATAATAATAATAATAATAATAATAATAATAATAATAATAATAATAATAATAATAATAATAATAATACCAATAATAATAATAACAATAATAATAATAACAATAATAATAATAATAATAATAATAATAACAATAGTAGTAGTAGCAGTAGTAGTGATAATAATTAATAATAATAATAACAACAATAATAATAATAACAATAATAGTAGTAGTAGAAGTGTAGTAGTAGTAGTAGTAGTAGTAGTAGTAGTAGTAGTAGTAGTAGTAGTAGTAGTAGTAGTAGTAGTAGTAGTAGTAATAGTAATAAATAATAATAATAATAATAATAATAATAATAATAATAATAATAATAATAATAATAATAATAATAATAATAATGTCTGGAGTGGTTCAGTAGGGTCTGCCCTGTGTGAGAACCACTGTACCAACCCCCCCTTGGCTACGCCACTGACTAGTTTGCTGTGTGACGTTTTCAAGTTGAATTGTTGCTGATATCCTAAAAACATTTTCTCGTTTACAACGAAATTGAGGATTAACGATTTGTCTTCTCTTCTTTTCAGATTCCAGTGTCTTCTGTGTGTAGTTGTACGAAATGGGCCATCGCGCCTTAACGTGTTTGCTGCTAAGTGACAATTTTCTTACTAGATGTTAGTCAACCACTTATGACTGATTGCGTTAAAAGTCAAGTTGCTTTGTAGTTTTAAGCTTCTCATTGAGAAAACGTTGTCTTCTAGTCTTAAGACAAATATTATGAGTGTAAAGGCTTTCTTATTTTAGCTCTGTTATTTCTCTTAAGAAATTCGATAGTATGCAACGTCAGGAACTGAATTGGGGCGTTAATCTTCAGATATTTTGGGGATACTGACCCCCGAATTGTTTTAGCGATGTCAGCTATATTTTCTTCTTAAAATATTCTGAATTTTCTTAGTATTTCTAAGAGATTCTCATCTAATGGTAGCTGCAATATAACGCTCAAAAATGCTACTTTTCTTGACTTGTTTGCAGTGGCGGTTCCAGGATTTCTTGGTGGGGGGATGAAATGAATTCATGGGAAGTTGGTGGGGAGATGAAAGGAGAAGGGAACAAATCAATAAAAACTTTGCCGAAATAGGCTGACCAACGGGAATTCTTTCCCTAATTTTACTACACACTTTTACCCAGAAATAGGTTGACGAGCAAAAAAGGTCATCCGCAGTTTTTTCAACGTAGTTTTACTAGACTATTCTCCAGAAATGGATTTCACAAGCAAAATATAAAAAATAAAAAGGTCCGGTGGGGATGTAGCCCCACTCATCCCCCACCTGGAACCGCCACTGCTTGTTTGCTCCGCTAAAAATTGCAAAATTTGAAAATTTTACCACGCCGATTTAGTTAATGACATAGATAAACGATATTGAAAACGTTTGACAGGTATACATATAGCCGCAGCATTGACAACAGGAGTTATCTAATCTGACACTTTTAATTGGACTGCATAATGATTAGATTTAAATCAATTTCTGTGCATCACATCGCTATTTTATACTCGGACAATGACAAGAATTCGAACCCAATAGACCGACCACTTGATGTCTTCAACTTCAAACTCGATTTTATTTTGCATTTAAATGAACCGCTCTATTTTAAACAAATTGAATGCAAAATTGAGAAAACTTACAAAGAACTTATCAATAATCTAATTGCCTGTAGACTAAACGATGCGTGTTGTTTCATATGTCTGTCGATTTTTATAACAACTACAGCGTTCTCCAGTGGCGGAATCAAGAACTCTGAAATGGGGGGGCTGTAACCCCCTCCCCACCGGGAGCCACACAAAACTTCGTTTTGCGATGTTGTTGGCGAGAAAAAAGGCTTGTGCATTTGGGGGAGATACGCCACCCCCTAACTTATGACTGGCGCCGCCACTGGCTTAAAAATAAAATGCCTTGTTCGATATTCCGTTGTGGTTTATACGTTCTTTCGTGTGAATGTTTTAACCCCTTAACTGGGTGCCTCGAGTAACGCTCGTCCATTTTACATTGAGTTACAAATAGTTGTCCAGTTAAGGGGTTAAAGACTGTGTACGTAACGGTTTTGTTGCGAGACTCGCCAACATATTGAGTGGAGGTGTAGTGTCGTGGGGGGTGGAACAACCCATAGGTAAAATAGTTTAATAATAATAATAATAATTGGTTTAAGGTGAGTCGGTAGGATCTTCCCTGTGGAAGTTTTTTGAGCTTCATTTTAACGCCCTGAAAAATGTGACAAGCAACGAAAATTGGGCTGACTAATTAAGACATGGCCGTTTTTCTGGTCAGGTTTTCGTCACTGCCTCCAGATGGGGGCGGTTGGGGTCTGCGACCCAACGTTCCCTCTGAGCGGCGCAATTGCGCACGGGGACCGCGCAGAGAAAATAATCCAGCCGCGCAAAAACTTTTGAATGCCGCGCAAAATAAGGGGGTTGTCGCGGTTGAAGTCTTGGTGAGGAAAGGTGGAGTAGGATATGTTGGTGAAATCGATTTAGTTCCGTTCAGTAGTGTGGAATACTACCGATGACACTTCATTTTGATGCTTAATTCCATCTTTTAATGGAAAAGATAAAACTATATAGAGCAAATGCATTTCTACACAGCGTGTGCATTAGGTTATCAATATAATGGCAAAATAAGGGGGTTGTCGCGGTTGAGGACTTGGTGGGGAAAGGTGGAGTAGGATATGTTGGTGAAATCGATTTAGTTCCATGCAGTAGTGTGGAATACTACTGATGACACTTCATTTTGATGCTTAAATTCGATCTTTTAATGGAAAAGATAAAACTATATAGAGCAAATGCATTTCTACACAGCGTGTGCATTAGATGATCAATATAATGGCAAAATTAGGGGGTTGTCGCGGTTGAGGACTTGGTGGGGAAAAGTGGAGTAGGATATGTTGGTGAAATCGACTTAGATCCATGCAGTAGTGTGGAATACTACTGATGACACTTCATTTTGATGCTTAATTCCATCTTTTAATGGAAAAGATAAAATTATATAGAGCAAATGAATTTTTACACAGCGTGTGCATTAGATGGACAATATAATGGCAAAATTAGGGGGTTGTCGCGGTTGAGGACTTGGTGGGGAAAAGGGGAGTAGGATATGTTGGTGAAATCGATTTAGTTCCATGCAGTAGTGTGGAATACTACTGATGACACTTCACTTTGACGCTTAAATTCGATATTTTAATGGAAAAGATAAAATTGTACAGCAAATGAAATTTTACACAACGTGTGCATTAGGTTACTAATATAATGGCAAAATAAGAGGGTTGTCGCGGTTGAGGACTTGGTGGGGAAAGGTGGAGTAGGATATGTTGGTGAAATCGATTTAGATCCATGCAGTAGTGTGGAATACTACTGATGACACTTCATTTTGATGCTTAATTCCATCTTTTAATGGAAAAGATAAAATTATATAGAGCAAATGAATTTTTACACAGCGTGTGCATTAGATGGACAATATAATGGCAAAATTAGGGGGTTGTCGCGGTTGAGGACTTGGTGGGGAAAAGTGAAGTAGGATATGTTGGTGAAAACGATTTAGTTCCCTGCAGTAGTGTGGAATACTACTGATGACACTTCATTTTGATGCTTAAATTTGATCTTTTAATGGAAAAGATAAAATTGTAGAGCAGATAAAATTCTCCACAGCGTGTGCATTATATGATCAATATAATGGCAAAATAAGAGGGTTGTCGCGGTTGAGGACTTGGTGGGGAAAGGTGGAGTAGGATATGTTGGTGAAATCGATTTAGTTCCATGCAGTAGTGTGGAATACTACTGATGACACTTCATTTTGATGCTTAAATTCGATCTTTTACCGGAAAAGATAAAATTGTACAGCAAATGGAATTTTACACAGAGTGTGCATTATATGATCAATATAATGGCAAAACTAGAGGGTTGTCGCGGTTGAGGACTTGGTGGGGAAAAGGGGAGTAGGATATGTTGGTGAAATCGATTTAGATCCATGCAGTAGTGTGGAATACTACTGATGACACTTCATTTTGATGCTTAATTCCATCTTTTAATGGAAAAGATAAAATTATATAGAGCAAATGGATTTTTAAACAGCGTGTGCATTAGATGGACAATATAATGGCAATATAAGAGGGTTGTCGCGGTTGAGGACTTGGTGGGGAAAAGGGGAGTAGGATATGTTGGTGAAATCGATTTAGTTCCCTGCAGTAGTGTGGAATACTACTGATGACACTTCATTTTGATGCTTAAATTTGATCTTTTAATGGAAAAGATAAAATTTTAGGGCAGATAAAATTCTCCACAGCGTGTGCATTAGATGGACAATATAATGGCAAAATTAGGGGGTTGTCGCGGTTGAGGACTTGGTGGGGAAAAGGGAAGTAGGATATGTTGGTGAAATCGATTTAGTTCCATGCAGTAGTGTGGAATACTACTGATGACACTTCATTTTGATGCTTAAATTCGATCTTTAACCGGAAAAGATAAAAGTGTACAGCAAATGGAATTTTACACCGCGTGTGCATTAGATGATCAATATAATGGCAAAATTAGGGGGTTGTCGCGGTTGAGGACTTGGTGGGGAAAAGTGAAGTAGGATATGTTGGTGAAATCGATTTAGTTCCATGCAGTAGTGTGGAATACTACTGATGACACTTCATTTTGATGCTTAAATTCGATCTTTTAATGGAAAAGATAAAATTGTAAAGCCACTGGAATTCTACACAGCGTGTGCATTAGATGGACAATATAATGGCAAAATAAGAGGGTTGTCGCGGTTGAGGACTTGGTGGGCAAACGGGGAGTAAGATATGTTGGTGAAATCGATTTAGTTCCATGCAGTAGTGTGGAATACTACTGATGACACTTCATTTTGATGCTTTAATTCGATCTTTTAATGGAAAAGATAAAATTATATAGAGCAAATGGATTTTTACACAGCGTGTGCATTAGATGATCAATATAATGGCAAAATTAGGGGGTTGTCGCGGTTGAGGACTTGGTGGGGAAAGGTGAAGTAGGATATGTTGGTGAAAACGATTTAGTTCCCTGCGGTAGTGTGGAATACTACTGATGACACTTCATTTTGATGCTTAAATTTGATCTTTTAATGGAAAAGATAAAATTTTAGAGCAGATAAAATTCTCTAAAGCGTGTGCATTAGATGGACAATATAATGGCAAAATTAGGGGGTTGTCGCGGTTGAATACTTGGTGGGGAAAAGTGAAGTAGGATATGCTGGTGAAAACGATTTAGTTCCATGCAGTAGTGTGGAATACTACTGATGACACTTCATTTTGATGCTTTAATTCGATCTTTTAATGGAAAAGATAAAATTGTAAAGCCACTTTAATTCTACACCGCGTGTACATTATATGATCAATATAATGGCAAAATAAGAGGGTTGTCGCAGTTGAGGACTTGGTGGGGAAAGCTAGAGTAGAATATGTTGGTGAAATCGATTTAGTTCCACGCAGTAGTGTGGAATAGGCCTACTACTGATGACACTTCATTTTGATGCTTAAATTCGACCTCTTACTGTAAAAAATAAAATTGTACAGCAAATGCAATTCTCTAAAGCGTGTGCATTAGGTTACTAATATAATGGCAATATAAGAGGGTTGTCGCGGTTGAGGACTTGGTGGGCAAACGGGGAGTAAGATATGTTGGTGAAATCGATTTAATTCCATGCAGTAGTGTGGAATACTACTGATGACACTTCATTTTGATGCTTAATTCCATCTTTTAATGGAAAAGATAAAAT
Source organism: Metaphire vulgaris (assembly GCA_018105865.1). Classification (NCBI taxonomy): domain Eukaryota; kingdom Metazoa; phylum Annelida; class Clitellata; order Crassiclitellata; family Megascolecidae; genus Metaphire; species Metaphire vulgaris. The sequence goes on along the minus strand of CM030871.1, from coordinate 1,849,442 downwards.
TATATAGAGCAAATGGATTTCTACACAGCGTGTGCATTAGTTTATCAATATAATGGCAAAATAAGGGGGTTGTCGCGGTTGAGGACTTGGTGGGGAAAGGTGGAGTAGGATATGTTGGTGAAATCGATTTAGTTCCATGCAGTAGTGTGGAATACTACTGATGACACTTCATTTTGATGCTTAAATTCGATCTTTTAATGGAAAAGATAAAATTGTAAAGCAAATGGAATTTTACACCGCGTGTGCATTAGATGATCAATATAATGGCAAAATAAGAGGGTTGTCGCGGTTGAGGACTTGGTGGGGAAAACGGGGAGTAAGATATGTTGGTGAAATCGATTTAGTTCCATGCAGTAGTGTGGAATACTACTGATGACACTTCATTTTGATGCTTTAATTCGATCTTTTAATGGAAAAGATAAAATTGTAAAGCCACTTTAATTCTACACAGCGTGTGCATTAGATGGACAATATAATGGCAAAATTAGGGGGTTGTCGCGGTTGAGGACTTGGTGGGGAAAGGTGAAGTAGGATATGTTGGTGAAATCGATTTAGTTCCATGCAGTAGTGTGGAATACTACTGATGACACTTCATTTTGATGCTTAATTCCATCTTTTAATGGAAAAGATAAAATTATATAGAGCAAATGGAATTCTACACAGCGTGTGCATTAGATGGACAATATAATGGCAAAATTAGGGGGTTGTCGCGGCAGAGGACTTGGTGGGGAAAAGTGAAGTAGGATATGTTGGTGAAATCGATTTAGTTCCATGCAGTAGTGTGGAATACTACTGATGACACTTCATTTTGATGCTTAAATTCGATCTTTTAATGGAAAAGATAAAATTGTACAGCAACTAAAATTCTACACAGCGTGTGCATTATATGATCAATATAATGGCAAAATAAGAGGGTTGTCGCGGTTGAGGACTTGGTGGGGAAAAGGAGAGTAGGATATGTTGGTGAAATCGATTTAGTTCCATGCAGTAGTGTGGAATACTACTGATGACACTTCATTTTGATGCTTAAATTCGATCTTTTAATGGAAAAGATAAAATTGTACAGCAAATGCAATTCTAGAAAGCGTGTGCATTAGGTTATTAATATAATGGCAAAATAAGAGGGTTGTCGCGGTTGAGGACTTGGTGGGGAAACGGGGAGTAGGATATGTTGGTGAAATCGATTTAGTTCCATGCAGTAGTGTGGAATACTACTGATGACACTTCATTTTGATGCTTAAATTCCATCTTTTAATGGAAAAGATAAAATTATATAGAGCAAATGGATTTCTACACAGCGTGTGCATTAGGTTATCAATATAATGGCAAAATAAGGGGGTTGTCGCGGTTGAGGACTTGGTGGGGAAAGGTGGAGTAGGATATGTTGGTGAAATCGATTTAGTTCCATGCAGTAGTGTGGAATACTACTGATGACACTTCATTTTGATGCTTAAATTCGATCTTTTAATGGAAAAGATAAAATTGTAAAGCCACTGGAATTGTACACAGCGTGTGCATTAGATGATCAATATAATGGCAAAATAAGAGGGTTGTCGCGGTTGAGGACTTGGTGGGGAAAAGGGGAGTAGGATATGTTGGTGAAATCGATTTAGTTCCATGCAGTAGTGTGGAATACTACTGATGACACTTCATTTTGATGCTTAACATCGATCTTTTAATGGAAAAGATAAAATTGTACAGCAAATCGAATTTTACACAGCGTGTGCATTATATGATCAATATAATGGCAAAATAAGAGGGTTGTCGCGGTTGAGGACTTGGTGGGGAAAAGGGGAGTAGGATATGTTGGTGAAATCGATTTAGTTCCATGCAGTAGTGTGGAATACTACTGATGACACTTCATTTTGATGCTTAAATTCGATCTTTTAATGGAAAAGATAAAATTGTACAGCAAATGAAATTTTACACAGCGTGTGCATTAGGTTATTAATATAATGGCAAAATAAGAGGGTTGTCGCGGTTGAGGACTTGGTGGGGAAAAAGTGAGTAGGATATGTTGGTGAAATCGATTTAGTTCCATGCAGTAGTGTGGAATACTACTGATGACACTTCATTTTGATGCTTAACATCGATCTTTTACCGGAAAAGATAAAATTGTACAGCAAATGGAATTTTACACAGCGTGTGTATTAGATGATCAATATAATGGCAAAATTAGGGGTTGTCGCGGTTGAGGACTTGGTGGGGAAAGGTGAAGTAGGATATGTTGGTGAAATCGATTTAGTTCCATGCAGTAATGTGGAATACTACTGATGACACTTCATTTTGATGCTTAAATTCGATCTTTTACTGGAAAAGATAAAATTGTACAGCAAATTTTTTCGACATGCAATTAAATTATTTGAGGCAACTATAATGGCAAAATAAGAAAACAGCGTTAGAAATGCAGAAGATAATGAAGATTCTCGAAATCGATTTAGTTGCCATATAAAGGTTTTGCGTCACTGATGACATTTATTTTGATGCGAAATTGTATTTTGTTGGAAAAGCATAAATTGTCGTCAGCAAGCCCGTGAGTTTTCACCGCGTGAATGACTCATGATCTTATAATGGCAATTAACAGCTTGTCGACTGGGTGCAAACGGGTAGTATGATATTTTGAAGCAGAAATCGAAGTTCCATGAGTTTCTGTGGCGGTCTGATGAGACTTGAACCATGCTTAAACCTCGAAATGGAAACATAAAATAGTGCGCCAACCACCACTTCTTCACCGCGTGTGACCCTAGATCAGATAATGGCAAAATAAAGGGGCCATTCATATATTACGTAAAAAAGGTGGAGTGTCAGAGTCACATTTTTTAGATCCCTGCAGTAGTGTGGAATACTACTGATGACACATTTTTATCCCTATCTTTTAATGGAAACATAAATTAGCTTAATTTTATCCCAACCCTGTCTGAAAATGGAAAAATAAACTAGGTCTTTGAGGAAAGGTGGAGAAATATAATGAATTTTGAACCATAAATTGGGTGTAGAGTTGACTAAAGCTGTTTAGTTCCATGCTAGTAATACTAATAAATGTTTTGATTTATCTTTTAATGGAAAAGTGCGTACAGCAAGTGTTTTCGAATGCAATAATTTTTTAATATAAGGCAACTGCCTGTGAGAAGAAAATTGTGTTAGATATTTAATGATAATGTAATTTCAACCAGTCTTCTGCATGCCTGAGCTGGTTTTGTTTTTAAATAAATTTTACGTAAGCGATCTTGTTCTAATGCCCAGGGGTATGGCGCATCAAAGCCAAATCAAATTAGGGTCTGTCCATTAATTTTCTTCAACAAAATAGTACCAGCAGAGGGTTTGAAAAAGTATGGCAGTTGTTGAGAAGGGTCAAGAAGAGTTTCTGTCGGACTTGATGACAACCAATTTCACTCGAAATCACCACAACAGTGGTTCTCCACACAGGCAAACCGCTCCTGAACCACTTTAAACCTTATTAATAGGGTTATTATTATTATTATTATTTTATTATTATTATTATTATTATTATTATTATTATTATTATTATTACTTTATTATTACAAATAATCAAAACATGACATTTTATGAATACGTACAATTACGACTTAAAGGCCTGACATGAAAAAAGTTAATCATTTTGACCATAATGAGCAAAAGCGTACAGTTGAAAAAAGCCATCACCGCACAAAAAATTAATAACCTAAACTTTTTATGGGGACCCGTCACTGATCTTAGTAGGATCAAAAGTTTTTGACACAATTATAGGGGGGTCACAGAAAGTTGACACTTGTTGACAAGGGAGGGAGTGAAAACTTGAAAATATTTTTTCGTAATTAATGCCTGAGCTTGGTCATTTTGTTTTTTAAATAAATTTTTACCAACGAAGGTCAGAAATAATTGCCCAGGTCTGCACTCTGCAGTGGGGTATCTAGGACATGCGCCCCTTTGGGTACGCCATTGCCTAACGTAAAATCTCAGGCTGGGTTTAGACCTTGAGATTTTTATCTTCTGCCCTGAATCTGGAAAGCAGAGATTGGAACAGGACTTGTCTTTGTCTCCAAGCGATTGTTGTACTAGTAAAGGTTTAAAATCTTATTCGCTGGATGGCCATTAAGATAAAACGAATATTATTTGCCACAAACTCAACAGGTGGCTCTCAGATCAGTGGCGGTTCCATGTGGGAGATGGATGAGGATGCATCCCACCACTGGACTAACTTTATTTTGCTTGTGAAGCCTATTTTTGGGTAAAAGTCTAGTGAAACTTATTGCGAATGACCTTTTTATTGCTTGTCAACCTATATATCGGTAAAAGTGTAGTCGAATTAGAGATACAATTCCCTTCCTCAGCCTTTTCCGGCAGTTTATTGATTTTTCCTTTTATTTTCATCCCCCACCAACTTTCTATGTTATATATATATATATATATATATATATATATATCGGTACTTCATTCCCGAGGGACTTATGATAAAATTGTCCGAGACATGAAATTATAGTGTGCTAGCTCTCGTTCGGTTAGATTTGGAAATGTTCCTCTGCGATGGCGTTGAAACGCTGAATCGTGACGGATATTCTTTGGAACAGAAAGCATCCTTCTGTCCCCGGATTGTAGGGCAATGAGTCGACCCAGATCGTTGATAAAGGAAGGAGAAATCAACTTCTATTAGGCCTCTAGGCTCGCGCTCTCTCTTTACTTTCTGAGAGGCTTCCATAGGGAAGGAGAAATGTAGGCCTATAGGGGCTAAGCCCCCACTTTTTCATCCAAGTTTACGCCAGTGGTTATATGTCTAAAGGACAATCACCAAGCATGAAAATAATCTTAGACAGCACGAGAATCGAGGAGACCTACTGGAAATCCAGTAGCAACGGCATCGCCGCATTAGCAGACGACCGCCGAAAATAAGTAAGTAAGCAAGTAAGATTAGCGAGACTCTTAGAGCAAATTTTTTGCGATCGCACGCCACTAACCCACCGCATCGCATTAATGGCTGCCCTCCCCACCCCACCTGAGTCCAACCCACCCCATCGCCGCACCCACCCTTCGACCAACCCACCCCCACCCCACCCCACTAAATGTCGTCTTGGATATCGTATTAGGCTATCAGCTAATTTGGCGCTCGGAACAAGTGCTCTGTTCGTCGAATGGCGGCAAACCAAACAAGTGCAATGTTTATGTTATACAGAGACTATACTACGGTATACATGTGTATAGCTTATATATACCGAACCGTCCCCCGTTTGTACATCTGGCCGGAGAAGAACCGAGTCTTATCCGAAACCCACGGCGCTATATAAGATACACGCAAACGAGGAGCTGAGTTGGGCCGCGGGGAGGGGGAGGGCAGGAGGAGAAGAGAGCTTTTAATGTCTAAGGACCCTTAGATCGAGGGAGGGGGAATTGCTCCCGCCCCACTCCATGCAGTCTCCACCCCGCCGGCGTCGCTGTGGTAAATAGCGCAAGACGTCGTTTTAGATATATATACAGATGGACCGCATATCTGCCATTAAACAGATAGCGGAAAAGTATCGCTTAGACTGTATAGAACGTTTCGCGCTAATTACCATCTATACCTCCCCACACCTCCACGGCCCCATTCCTTCCGGGGAGTGGGGGCGGGGGGGGTTGGCGAATCGTTTAGGGGTTCTTCGTCTCAAAGACCGGTTTTATGTAGCGCCGGTCGATCGCAGGCCGTCTGCCTGGGTGGTCGACTGGTCGTGTCTTGATGTCGAAGTCCATCGCTAGGTGGAACCCCTCTCTCTCTCTGTATATACTGTAACTGCTGTTATCTCGCAGGAGACCTCTCTCACCAATAAATATCTTTAAGACGTTCGATACTTTATCGAGTGTTACCACCTTTCCTTTAAGATTTTTGCTAGATGTAACACACACAAATATCTACAGTATATATATTGTATATCTACACATATATATATATATATATATATATATATATATATATATATATATATATCTACATATATATCTATATATATATATCTATAGTATATCTACAGTATATATAATATATCTACAGTATATATATAGTATATCTACTGTATATATATATAATATATATATATATATATATATATATATATATATATATATATATATATATATATACATACAGTAGAACTTCGTTATAACGGATTCGGTTAAAACGCATACTGTACTCAGTTTTAACTTACTGCAATATACGGTCCAGTTTGATGAGCTACCGTATTGGATGGTGTTGGATACAACAGTGGTTGTTAAACGGGGGGTACTTTACTATTTTCAGTTTATAATTATGTTCAATATATTGCAAACTTTTGTCCTGGGATAAGGTACACTCTGATAGGGGACAGTTCGTTTTCTTATAGCCTACTTGCTTCCAGGGTCGCCGAGAGAAATTCCGGGCCCCGGAACAACAAAATTTGCGGGCCCTTAAGAAAAATTTATCAAGGCCCTCTAAAAACTCCATGGGCCCCGGTACAATGTACCGGCTGCACCCCCCTCTCCTCAGGCCTGCATGCTTGCTTCAGGAGTATACGTAGCCTAATCATAAAACCGTTAAGAACCACTGCATGGGCATAAAACGTAGGCCTACATCGGATATATGTAACGTAAAGCTATAAAGCTTACAGACCCGTTATGTACGTTATAACAAAGTTCATATATATATATATATATATATATATATATATATATATATAACGCTGAACGATTAGTCAACGTGCGCGAATAAACGGTAACAGCCGGAGTCATCAACTGCACACACACACACGTTTAAAGATAAGAGAGATCGGAAGAAGAAAAATAGGAAATGACCGACAAAGAAGAAGCATGCAGAAGAACTCTGCTGTATAGAGACAATCAAACGCAATTAATGTATACAATGCAAGAAACCTTAGTAGTATAGTATTGAAATGTTGATAGTTTTATAAAGCGCTATATAGCAAAAAAGTGTCTCAACTGTGCCGTATACATAAATATGTTATAAGAATTTTCAGAGGGGGGGGGGGGTTACGACCAACCATTCCCGACTTCGAAAATTCTGACAACCAAAAAAAGGTCGTCGCCTATTATTTTGCTTGGTTAAGTTAGTTATCATATAGGCCTGTAGATACATGAGTGCGCGGACAGTCCCTGAACAACTATATTTATTATTTTGCTTCTATTTTGCTACCTTAAATCCAAATCCGTGTCCCTCATAATAATACGCAATAAAAAATTTTGGTCGGCCAGTCAGGGGGGATAGCTCCTTATCCCCTCCCCTTGACTACGCCACTGTATGCTGCTATGACTATATTCGCAGTCTTACCAATGCTAACGCCCCTTTACAGTTTGTTGCTAATCTTTCCTGTTCGTTGTTCTGTGACTCAGATCCCGTAATCTGCTTCCACAACATTCTTCAATATTATCATCGCACCATTCCTTTTTATGGTCTTCCTTTCTTATTGGCACCCTCCATTATTCCAAACATTAGAGCTTTGATCCTTCTGTTCTCTTTCATTCTGCATATGTGTCCAAATAGATGGAGTTTCCTTTATTGTACTCTTTGCGGCATGGTTTGCATGATTTGGCTGGATATTCATGTATAGTTCTTCATTTGTGATATTTTTATTTATTTATTTATTTATTTATTTTATCCAAGACGACTTCTATAGCGCCGTTTCCATCTATTCATTCCTTAGTATATTTCTATAACATTTCCTTTCAAAAAATGCGAGTATTTTCTTCTCTTTCCAGGTCTTTGGCGATGGTTTATCTCTTCGATGCGAACGACAAAGCCATGGGAATACAGCGTGGGTGGTGGGGTGGGCCCAAAACCTCCGGCAGTTTTTTTTAAGTGCGAGAACCGTTGATTTAAAGACCCGGTCTCGGTGATCGGTTGATGCGTTGATGTCTTCATTGTGTTCGTCTCCGCAAAACAAATCGATGCCACGGCCGCCACAGCCGACAGCCATCTACGCTGCCACAACCTCTTCGCGTAACACCTATACAGTCGGTGGTCCTATGGTACCCCCTCCCTCTCTCTCTCTCTCTCTCTCTCTCCTCTCTCTCCCTCTCTCTCTCTCTCTCTCCTCTCTCTCTCTCTCTCTCTCTCTCTCTCTCTCTGTCTGTCTGTCTGTCTGTCTGTCTCTCTCTGTCTGTCTGTCTGTCTGTCTGTCTGTCTGTCTGTCTGTCTGTCTCTCTCTCTCTCTCTCTCTCTCTCTCTCTCCTCCATCCTCATCCTCACCTCCGCCTCCTTCTCCACCTGTGGCACCGTGTGCCTCCTGTGTTCGTCGCTCACATCTCTCTCCGCCGTCGACGAATGCATTGACACTCGCGGGGGCGGGGGGGGGTGCGGGGGGGCGAGGCGACAACCCGGCGCCGGGCAGCAGCGCGGTGGCCGGTGAGTGCCGGCCGGGCGGGGCGACGACGACGACGACCTGCCTACGTGTCCGTCGTCACCTGGAAACTCGACGCCGCCGCCACGCTTGGGTCGCCCATAACAGGAGGGTCACCGGCTCGGGGGTCAGGCGGGACCCTAAATCCAACCGTCCTGTCCCCTCTTTTCCCATTTCGGGCTCCTCCGGGGTGGGTGGGCGGGTGACAATCGTCGAGACGATTATCAGTCGTTTCTCCGCCCTTAACAGACTGTTGAAAGATCTGCCGTGGGGGTGGGGTGGGGGGGATGGATGCCCAAGTTTCTTTGCAGCTAATGATACGGCATGCCACTTTCCAGATGACCGTAAAGTCGCGAATTGGCAGCAGCCAGATTTTGGCGTTCGTTTTAAATGAAAGTGTCAACTTCATTGCGACCGTGATGTCGATTGGCGCCTGTCAAACGGTATACATTCGCACATAGTAAACTCGGGACTTGGCACGTCAGTAAGTCGGATCTCGTGAATAATTCAGGGCCTGTTTTTTTTAACGTGCAGTGATACACAAAATGTTCAGTGGTAAAATGAAAATGTGCAGTGGTAAGATGCGATTTTCTGTGCTTTGTGCAGCGATAAATTTTCCGGACGACCTTTTTTGCGTGTTTTTATGGCGCGGATGTCCACAAATTTTCTGAGTTTAGTACAGTGATAATTTTTCTTAAAACAGTCCCTGCGTGAATTTGTGATGGTTTCGACGTACCACCGAGGTGACTGCTGCTTGTTCTTAGAACATTCAGGGGTTGAACATTTTAGCTATCGGAATTTAGAATCATAAAGATTTGACCATGCAGTGGCGTACCCAGGGAATGACAGGAAGTGTAGATGCCATGAGGTGCGCCACTTGAAAGGGGCGCCAAAAACTCTGTGATCTTGCTCTCCACTCAGCGTAGAAAGAGAAGAAACTGAGAAAACTGACTTTGGGAGGCACGTCATAGACCAGTTCGCATCAGTAAAAGCAAGAAAAGTACAATTTGTAGTTTTAATCTTATGCCAATAAAATGTCATGATTTGTTAATTACAGATTTGTTAACTTGCAAATTTAATTTTCTGACCACTCTGCTATGGACGTCAAATACCCTAGGGGCTGTCCATTAATTACATCAACAATTTATGGGCAATTTTATTTTATAGTCAATATGGCCTTTATTTAGCTGTAGGCCTAATGATAAATCAGCTTGTGAAAGGCAAAAATTTTCACGCCCCAAATTTAAAACCCGATGTTTTATTTACTTGTGAACATGGACGCATACATACATACACACATTGGGGCAAGAGGGGGTACTTGCCGCCCCCGGGAAAATTCAAACCTACCGGTATATTTGTAACGAACCATAGTTTGCTTTTAACACTAACTAATTAACTTTTAACGCTATAACTAACTAATTTTCACTAACTTTCACTAACTAATTCACACTAACACCACTACTGATATACAAAATGAAATCGAGAAACTTGACCTCAACTAAGAACTTTGGAATTGGAAACATCTTGAAAACTATAATAACCGTGATCTTTGTGTCTTGGCAGTCTTGCCCTCCCCTGGAAAAATTTCTGCGGGCGCCACTGCCTGTGAATAATGCCATTTTTTCTTATAAGGACTCCCAACTAGTCCCATTGCAAGAACATGGAGACTCCTCTACGATTATCTGCATCCGTGCGCATGCGCGCTGGTACAACCATCGCTTCCGGTTTATTATCTGGCTTCCGGTCCTTTCGAAACAAAGACCTAATCGATCATCGAAAGCTCAGCAAGGGGGATCCTATCTAGGACGATTTCTTGATAAAATTATAGCATAGGACGAATCTATACTTCGTAGTCTCATTCCAGAGCATTTCAGTGGTGGTGGACGAGGAGGAGGAGGAGGAGGAGGGGGAGGGTCGCTGAGTCAACGAACACTCGCCAGATGGCCGGGCTGCGTGGGGGCATACAATTGCACGGTTATGTATTTGCCCCCAAGACAGGATCGAGTCGCCCCCCTCTCCCCTCCCGATAGCGGACGGGGTGGCGCGGGGCAGTACGGACTCGCAAACCAGATTAGATGCGACTCGTGTAGGCCTATCGTGTATATATGGTCAGAGATTCTCTGCATGGTCTCCATGCGCACGCACACATACAGTCAGACGGACTTTCACGCGGACGCCCAGCAGTACGCGTCGCCGCCCCCTCTATCCTGACACAAACCAGAGGTATCAATAATTTTGTGTGCGATCGAAGGTTTCAGACATCAAGTCTGCGCGAGATGATATAGTCGGGGCTATCACCGACGGTCGCATAAGGAAAACCCAGTGGCAACGAACGAGGATAAATGTCGGAGGATAATACAGAAGGTCTATTGGCACTCGAGTGTTGTATTGGCCAGACCGTACATTAAGATTAGATTAAGCGACGATGGAGGGAGCACTGGGTATCGGTACGGAAGGATAAAGCATCGGATCTGCCTAATTATTATTGATGCGTTTTATATTCGAAGGAATACGGTAAGGAGGGGTAGGCCTACTGCTATTCGTCCGTGCCCACCTATATTCCAGAATCAGAAACTTCCCGACTCAACTAAAAATTCTACCTATATTGGTGGTCGGACTTAGGAGCAAACTGCTATTAGACCTCCAAGTTCCATCTCAAACCCCCCACCTTTTTGAGAAGCTACCATAGCGAAGGGGAAGATTTATGGGTTGTGCACCCACTTTTTCGTCCAATGTTATTCAGTGTTTTATACAGACCCTAGGTCTTTAGGAAAAGGTTGACTTGGCTGGAGGAAAGATACACATCAAGTTCAATGCAAAAATGTGCCATTGCTTAAATTTGTTTGAGGAATTTTGAAGTTTAGGGGAGCTAATCTCCCCCTAACAGGCCTGGACAAAACAATGAGGATTACGTCAGTGTGGCCGGATATGTAAAAGCCCAATTCTTCTACCCATTGGATAGTAGAGTTCAACCATGCAGTTGAAGGGATTAAACCCTCAGGGCTATAGCCTACAGGAGCTGATAGCTATAGGACAGATTCCGGTAGTTAGAAAATATTCCAGTGTGGAAAAACCGGGGAGGAAATCTGTAATTTGCTAGTAGTCTTTTAAAGAAGTCAGACATTTTGAGACTGATCCGTAATTTGAAAGCGATTCTAGTCGCGGCGCGTATCTGATAAGATATACCGCGCCAATCCACCAACACAGGTCTTGCGTTCGTTCATCAGCGTGTTTGTGTGTGCCCGCGTGTGTCAGCCTGTAGGCTGCTTATGGCTTTATTAATGCGTCGTTTGCCGTAACTTGGCTTCGACGCCGAAAGCGTTGAGTTGGTCTGCGTTTGAAACCCAGTTTGATATTAGTGATATATTATATCGACGAACGCGCTATCCTTTATCCGTAGAACAGAATGAAAGGAGACGTTGGATTTGGATAGGGCGGCTCTGTATGTGTAGTCTACTTCTAGAGCTGCCCATACTTTATACCGATAAGCAGTGGCGTAACCAGAGAGATTGGGGCTAAACCCCCCTTGGCTGTTCGACCAAAGTTTTTAGCGCGTTTATTTGCCTATAGAATTCACTTAATCAAGGAAAATTATAGTTTCTGACCTTTTTTTGCTTGTCAAATTTTCCAATATTGGGTATCATCATAAATGGCAGGGGCGTAGCGACGGGGATGTATATCGGTATATATATACCCCCAAAATCAGGCTACCTTAAAGTTTTTGATTAGTTTTTAATTTTCAAAGTTTTTTAAAGATTTATACCCTCCCAAATCTCATTATACCGTCAAATCAATTTCCTGGCTACGCCCCGATGGATGAGGAACCATAAACCCCCCTTTTGGAAAATCCTGGCTACGCCACTGCCAATAAGCAGTGATTTATCACGACTCCAGAGTCCAGACATTGCCCATCACATTTCCTATTCAGCAATCAGTGGCCTCCTCCTCCTCCTCCTCCTCCTCCTCCTCCTCCTCCTCCTCCTCAGTACGCGGTTAAAGGTGATTGTTACTGGATCAAAAACACCTGGAAAAGCGCCTATTATATTAACGCCACATATATCCATTGAACGTGGAATCTGCCTTGATCACTCTATGACGATGGAGAAATACCGGTCGAATGTCAGAGGTGACCAAACCAGGGCAGGGAGTCAAACTTTTTATTGCAACCTTTTGATTGATTGATTGATTGATTGATTGATTGATTGGTTGATTGAAATTTGATTGACGCGTGGGCGATGTAGATAGGCAGCAGTTTTTCACGAGTGGTTAAACGGTCACCCTCCCTCCTTCAGTGGCGTAGTAACGGGGGTGATGGACAGTGGCGGCTCCAGGATTTGGCAAGTGGGGGAGAGGCGTTGGGTGAAATCTAGTGAAAAATACTGCGAATGACCTTCTTTTTTTGCTTGTCTTGCTTATTTGGCAAGGTTTATTAAGGTTTATTAACATTTAGTGGGCAAAATACCAACAATGATCTTTTTTCTCTTTTTCTTCTTCTTCACTTTCCATCCCCCACTAACTTTGTATAAATTTTGTTCACCCACACCAAGAATTCCTGGAACCGCCACTGCAAATACGGCAAGGAACCTGTTTAGAAACTGCAGCAAGCTCCATGACAGCCTATATGTGGATCGAAATCTATCGCCTTAAGGTTATCCATATAGGCCTCTTTATAGGCCTACAGACTATGCAGGTATATATGCACGAGATGGTCGCAAAATCCTCATGCGGGACAGAACCCCTCAGATATTATTGACCTGTAAAGAGAGGGGTTGTGGGGAAACTGTGGCCAAATCCTCCAATCCTTAATATTAAGATCGTTATCTGTATGTCTGCTACCTTCAAGCGTTCTGATTGGTTGACTATTGCTAGACGGTTTAGACCGTTTAGTCCTTACGTCGCGATGCGTTGGTGGACGATGTTCGAAGACGACGTTGCTATTGGTAACAATTGTTCGTAGAACCGGTTTAGTCGAGTCAGTGCAGCATCAGAGGGCTGGGCGTGCGACGACGTTGCTATTGGTAACAATTGTTCGCAAAACGTACATTTGAGCGTACACAAAAAAATACGTGTACAGCGTCACTCCATTTTAACGTACATAGGCCTGTTACGTGGCGCAGAGCTTGGCTAGGTGGCGATCATTGAAATGTTGTTCAGCATGAATTCAATGATTGGATATTAGGTATAGGTATTGGATTAGTATTATCCTGCACTGCGAGCGAAGCGAGCGCGAGCGAAGCGAGCCTCTTTCTAGTGTCTTTTTAGCACAATATCAATTATTTCAAATATTTAATTTTCAAAAATTTAACAACAAACCAAAGTCTTGCCATCAGACTGCATGCCTTCAAAATAACGCTATAAGATGATATTTAGACGTGTATAGGAACAGGTCTATACATTCAAGATGCATTTAGACTTATATGTATGTGCACGGTATATACACAATGGGAACATTGTCATACATGGTCGCCCACAGAAATTTTTCCAGGGGCAGCAATTTTTTGAGTGGGGTATGCACATTCCCAACGCGAAAAGTCTGACGAGAAAAAGGTCAGCACCATGGAAAGTCATTTGTTCCAATTATATGTTGTCATGTACAGTCGATAACTCCTTGACATAAGTTTGTATTAAAGTATTAAATACTCATATATATATATATATATATATATATATATATATATATATATATATATATATATGCATTTCTAACAACAACGAATGAAAACACATTAGGCATAATGTCTTATGTGCATAATATAACAGCTTCATTATAATCTAAAAATCATTGTTTTATAAATAATATAATAAGATATTTACAATCGTACACGCATACAGTATATATATATATATATATATATATATATATATATATATATATATATATAATGCTTGGATAATCACAAATAAGAAGTAGGCCTGTATATACTATATAGTTATGGACTAAATGAAACCTGTATACAGTATATAGTATTTCTCTAATTCTCTCTCTCTCTCTCTCTCTCTCTCTCTCTCTCTCTCTCTCTCTCTCTCTCTCTCTCTCTCTCTCTCTCTCTCTCTCTCTCTGTGATCCTCATCTTAAAGGACATGGCCAACAGGCCAAAATTTATACAGCGCAACTATAAGTTAGAAAAATTTCTTCAAAGACAAGAAGAGTTAAGGGTGATTATAGAGTATGGTCTGAATTCTGCCTTTTATCCTCTTTCGACCCCAACGCGGACAAAAATTCGGTCGTGGAGCAGCCCCCCCAACCGTTTTTATCGAGAAATCGCACATATATGTTTTAAACAGGGCGAATGAACAATTATACGAAATTCACATACGAAATTTAGAATGGTGTAATTTATATTAGGCGGTTAAAAGTCAGAGGATAAATTCTTCATCTGCATGGTCTGGTCTATAGAGGGCATACTCAGGGTGCGATTTGTGACCTGGAGCATTGGGGGGGGGATGTCGAGCTTGGGGGATGTAGCTGTGGGGATGTAGCAGTAGGGGGATGTAGTTGGGCAGTGGGGAGGGGGAAGATTTCCCCATTCCCCTACAAATCGCGCCCTGGGCATATATATACTGTGCAGTTTAACTGGATCTTCGCTTTCTCGTTTTGTGTTTGTAATTTGTTAATACGATAACTCATTGGACTTAACCCCTTAACCGTGTATTTAACTGTAACTTAATGTAAAATGGACGGATATATCCGGGATCTCCAGTTAAGGGGTTAATATTGTTATCCTATTGAGATCATAAAAGGGCATTTTACACCAAGACCAGTCAGTTGAAGTCGTATATCATCCAAGCCTTTTATTCTGTCTGTATGCATGTCTGTCTATCTGTCTGTCTATATATATATCTGTCTGTCTGTCTGTCTGTCTTTGCTTCCATATCTTGATCGGTTAGCCTGTCTGTTCTGTCGAAGAATCATTGTAAGTATAGGCCTATACGTTGGCACATGTATACTGTTGACGCATATATACTTCTGGTCGGATACTGCTACTCAGCTAGTATCCTGACGACGACGACGATGGAAGGATGGAAGGAGGGGGTAGAGGGAGAAGTTTCCCTCTAAATCACCCTCCGGCGAAGGTTTACTGTTTGAGTTCGGCGGCCCACACCTGCTGCGGCCAACCGGTTCGACCCCGGGACGGTTTCTCCTCGTTGTGAGCGCTTATAGCCTTCAGTATCTCCTGCAAAAACACGCATATTAATACTCTATATATAATTATATTAAGGCTATCGTCCATACATTGTATGAGACCATTATAGTGTATATTAGATGACCATTACAGTGCTTAGGCCTATATCCGTACATGCGGCCGTTTAAACTATATATGAAGGACGAAGAGGAGGAGGAGGAGGAGGAGGAGGAGGAGGAGGAGGAGAACAAGAACAAAAAGAGTAAGAAGTAGAAGAAAAAGAAGAGAAAAAGAAGGAGGAGGAGGGGAATAAGAAGAACAAGAACAAGATGAAGAAGAAAAAAAGAAGAAAAAGAAAAGAAGAAAAAGAAGAAGAAAAAGAAGAAGAAGAAGAAGAAGAAGAAGAAGAAGAAGAAGAAGAAGAAGAAGAAGAAGGGATCTTATTAATATTCAAATATTGGACATAAACTTTGATGAAAAATGCAATTGTTAATTGTTTTTATACCTATAGTGCATGACTCTCAAAACAGCTGTCTTATCAAAGTCCATTATTTTCTCTTCGCTAGTTTTTTTAAAAATCAGCATTCATACCCTACTTTCCTTTTTTTTCCATACATTTTCTCATCTAGGTCTATATTCATAATTTAATGCATTTCTAGCGCGCTTATTTGCATGTATATACGTTATATAGGCCGTTATATAGACAGTCATTATGAATTCTATTAATATAACACGCTTTGGTTGCTAATTTACAGTAAATAGCTTGTTTAGCATATAACATACATATTGGTAATAAATCATCATGATCATCATCATCAACATCATCATCATCATCATCATCATCATCATCATCATCATCGTCATTTCCTCTTTCCTTCAGTAGCTGAAGATAAGGTGGCATCATGAATCAGGTATTTCCAGGTAGTTCTTTCTTTCTTTTGATAATATATATATATATATATATATATATATATATATATATATATATATAATGGAAATCGTCTGTACTATCATCATTGTCTTTATCATACGCTTTTTTTAATGTGCATGGCCGAGCTTGTAATGTAGGAATATAACCTAGAATTTGTAACTATTATTGCAACACAGTGCATATATTATAATATATTATAATATTTTCGAATATATTATAATATTATTTACTTATTTATTTACAGATTCTCGTTTTCTTTTATCTTTTCTGCCCTCTGTTTCTATACTTCTATTATTGCAACACAGTGCATATAATTATAGGCCTATATTATATATGATAATATATTTTAATATAATTTATTTATTTATTTATTTATATACGGACCTCTGATTCTCGCTTTCTTTTCTCTTCTCTGCTCTCAATCTTCCTCGAGATGTCCGCCTTGAATCCCCCCTCGGCCAGCTTCGGGTCGTCCTTGTTGAGAATGTCCATCAGGTAGGCGATATAACTGGTTGCCAGCCTCAACGTCTTGATCTTGGACAGCTTCGTGTCGGACGGGACGTTCGGTATGCAGCCCCGGAGGGCGGCGAACGCCGTGTTGATGCTATGCGTCCTCCGCCTCTCCTTGCGGTTCGAACTGACGCGCCGTTTGATGGTCCTGACCCGAGGGACCGTGCCGTCGTCGTCGACGACGGGGATCATCAGGGCCAGGTTGTCGTACAGGGGGCCACCGGTGTAGAGGTGGCTCGACGGGGCGGAATGGGAGGAGTAGGGTTCGGCGACGGCGGTTCCGAGATCGTTGCCGTAATCCGGGCCCGTGTAGTGCTGCTGCTGCTGCTGCTGTTGGAGCTGGGATCCGGTGAACATGAGACCGTGAAAGTAACCGGTCGACGATCCGCCGTCGGGGCCGGCGGCGGCGGCGGCGGCGGCCGAGCTGGGAGAGGGATTCATTCCCGGGACGTGCATTCCAGCGGCGGCGGCGGCGGCGGCGACAATGACTCCATCGACGGCAGGTAGCGCTGGCCCGACGGCTGCTGAGACAGGGCCTGAGGAGGAGGAGGAGGAGGTGGCGGTGGCTGGTGATGGTGATGGTGGTGGTGGTGGTAGAAGTCTCTCGACAATGAATGGTACATCTGTTGCTGTTGGCAACCGCTTACAAGACTCATCGTATAGGCCTATATATGGAACCTATACTGCATGCAGTCGGCCTATATATCGTTTATACTCGCTAAACTATAGACTACTCGAACGAGTAAGTCTACGATACGATTAGCGAGCAAAGGAAAATACAGTCGATTACTCTCTCTGGTCGTCACGTGACACGAGTCCTGGAAAACTCTTCCTGTAGAAAGTCGCTTTAATTAATGACCAAACGAAATCTTTTAATTCAAATGCAGCTCTACTAACATATAACGAGTTTTTTCTCTTTTCCAGTGCGAATAGGCCTGCAAGAAGTCGATTTTCCAACGAAATATAGGCCTCCCTTAGGGCCTACGGCGACTGTCAAACAAACTCGGAAAATAACGTTACATAAACACCCATTTCCTGTTTAGAAGCCAGCTTCGTCGACGACGGGTCCAAATATCAACGCATATACACGAAAGGAGACTTCACCAACCACGGCAAAGTCCGCAGCACCGGAGTCTGTTTAATATATACGCCCTTAAAATTCTCGCTTATATACGACGGCAGAGAGAGAGACAAGGCCCATAATACACACACACACACACACACACATATATATATATATATATATATATATATCGCCGCTGATAAGCCGAGGCCGTGAGTACTTGGGGCGTCGTCTCCAGTCAGACGCGGTTCCCACGAATTCTCCCCCGGGTCTTTGCGTGCGCCCGGGACCCAATGGCGCTGAGCGGCCGATGCTGTCCGTCATAATTACGACTCCCGTTGATGTACGGTGGGCGTGCCCAGAGCTTCTGACAGCCGAGACGGTGATTTGTCGCTTTGTCCCGGGGGGCTGGCCTAGTGCGTTCGGACCGGGATAAACGGACTAGGGTCGCGGTTACGGAGGCTGGAGTATCGTTTCTCAAGTGGCAGCGTCGATTAAGCGACTATTGGTATCGTATTTCCCCTCTCCGTTATTCGACTCCCGTGGCCTACAGATAAGCTTATAGTCGGCGTAAGCTTAGACCGCTACAAATTTGTCAGGTCTACTATTGGAGTGCTCGGATTTTCCAAATATCAGTTTTGGGCAGAGGCCGCGTAGTCAGGAATATGATTGGGGGGGGGGGGGCAGTGTTTAATCTAGACTCCTGGACTCCGTGGGAAACTCAAAAAGCCAGGGGGTGGGGAAACTGACAAAGCCGGGGGGATTCTGCTAGGGGCCGTTGTTAGTCCATGCAGTATTCCAAAATTTCCGGGGGGGAATTTGAAATTTCCGGGGAGAGAAGGGCGATTTTCTCCCCGAAAATGGCCTAGATTAAACACTGGGTGGGGGTATAATGTGATTTGGGGTATAACTCTTAAAAAGACTGTGAAAATCTTAAAAAACACATTGAAAATTTTAATTTTGCCTGATTTGGGGAGGGGGTATATATACACCGATATACCCCCTTCGCTACGCTCCTGGTTTTGAATGAGCAGTGTCGCCCAGGAGGGCAACGCCAATTTGTGTAGGCATAGGCCTAAGCTACGCGTATGGGCGATTACTGTTTTAGCTATTTGCCATAAGACTTAATAGACCTACGCTATCAGTTTGTCTTATGTACACAAATATAAATAGGCATATGATTAAAAATTATTAAAGTTCGTAACGGTCTTATAAAACAATTTGGAGAGTTATAGAGACAGTGAGACAGACAGACAGACAGACAGGCAGGCAGACCGACCGACAGACAGACAGATATGGGATATGGCTGGAATGCAGAGGCGTAGTCAGGAATATGATTGGGGGGTATAAATCTTAAAAGTCTGTGAAAATCTTTAAAACACAATAAAAACTTTAAGGTAGCTTAATTTTTGGGGAGTATATATACCGATATACCCTCCCCATCGCTATACGCCCCTGGATGACTGGATGGTTGGATCATCTGGATGGATAGATATCCGTCCATTTTACATTGAGTTACAGTTAAATACGCGGTTAAGGGGTTAAAGATTCTAAACTTTTGGCATAGTATTCATTTTATATTTGTAGGCCTATTCATAGATATCGGCCTATATATATGCTGCAGTTGCAAATATTTCTCCTCTATTTTATATTTATTGTGAATGTATATTGTATAACCTATAATAGACTTAAACATGTATATATAGACTCCAGTACATGTATAGTCTATATTGCTTAGATTCGTTCGTTGCCCGGAGCTAGCGAACGACTGTGTTTGGTGGAACAGTAGAGTGTCTGGGAAGTGTCTCTGGTTTTCCAGACGCGGCGAATTGTCCCTTCCACTTCCCCTTCTCCGGCGCTTTCCATCTCCATCTGATTCGATTAATGACGGACCGTACGCAACTTCAAGCCCTCTCCCTAAACACCAAACGCCATCATTCTAATTAGGCTCCTATAAACTAATCAGATTATATATATATATACCTATATATGTATAACTATATATGTATATGTATACATATACATATATATGTATACCTATATATATATATATATGTCTATATAAGCGCATATACTGTATATACAGTATATATGTGTATATATATATATATATATATATATAGAGAGAGAGAGAGAGAGAGAGAGAGAGAGAGAGAGAGAGAGAGAGAGAGAGAGAGAGAGACAGACAGACAGACAGACAGACAGACAGACAGACAGACAGACAGACAGACATACATGCACAGACAGCCAGAGAGAGAACAGACAGATAGAGACAGAGACAGACAGATACACAAAGATACACCGAGAGAGGTACAAGGGGAGAGAGAGACAGACAGGACAGACAGACAGAGACATCGAGAGAAGGGGTCAATAGGTTATAGGAAAAACTCTGCCTTGAGCAATGTTAAATAAAATTAAGTAAAGAAATCAATGATTTCTGGTAGCGCTTGCTATCTCAACATCGCTAGAATTCTCTTCCGATGCAAAGTTCATTCTAAACGGAGAGAGGGGAGGAGAGAGGGGAGGGGTGAAAGAGGAGGGAGAGAGAGAGAGAGAGAGCGAGTGGAAAAGGAACGGAAACAAAAGACCGATGGACGACGGTATCGTATAAGCGCAATTTAATAAGGAAAGGGAAACGAAGGTTTCCGAAATTAATTCACAATGATTACGGGGTCTCTGTATACTTCAATCGAATGATCAAGGTTCGAGATAAAAATTCCGTTAGCAGCAACCGACCATTATCCAGCACACAGGACCTTCCTCTCTCTCTCTCTCTCTCTCTCTCTCTCTCTCTCTCTCTCTCTCTCTCTCTCTGTTATAAACACA
Organism: Metaphire vulgaris; assembly: GCA_018105865.1. Lineage (NCBI taxonomy): Eukaryota > Metazoa > Annelida > Clitellata > Crassiclitellata > Megascolecidae > Metaphire > Metaphire vulgaris. The sequence goes on along the minus strand of CM030871.1, from coordinate 1,828,631 downwards.
CTCTGATGTTTAAAAAATTATATATATATATATATATATATATATATATATATATATATATATAATATACTCAAATTAGTTAGTTAGCCGTTAAAAATTTCTCAAAAGCGACACTAATTCTCATCAAATTCCACGACTTGTAAAAATCTGGGGGACTTTAATAAGAATATAATGCTTTTAATTTCTTTCTAGGATTTAATCTAGATCATTTTAAAATATATATATCAATAAGAAAATCTGAGTTATAATATATAGCATATTACAGCTCATCTGCTAATAAACTGCTGCTACCCTTACCTCTCTCCCATCCGGGTCATCCGCCACCCCATTAAGCAACGGTTGAGGCGGCTAATTCGACCCTAACTAACTGGACCGAGGCTAAGTGAAACCGTCTATACAAGATCAAAGTCGCCGCCGACAGTCCAGGTGTGCCAACAATCTTATAACACACGTTGAATGCAGGTGCCGATTGGCAGGTGCTTCGCCATCTAGATGCCGGACAGAGCAAGCTCAGTAGCCAGGAAGACTCTCCGACGCCACAGAAGATGAAAATGACTTCTATAGCGCCGCATCCTGACGACTAGAGTCTTTATTCGGCGCTGCCATGGCAACGCATTGATGACGCTAACATAGTTAACCCTTTTAGTGCTGATCTAAATGTTAATTATTCCCCCAAAAAATTTCTTTACTGAGTGGGGGGTTGGTTGGTTGGTGGCGAAACCTCTTTCGAAGGGAAGAATTTTTCCAGAGAGGTAAGCATGAAGTTGCACACATATGCACGCATACACAATTGATGAAAAAATTGGGGGGGGGGGCCCAACCCATAAACCGTCACCCTTCCCTATGGTAACCTCTCAAAAAGTTGGTGGGTGGGGGGAGGGTCGAGCCTAGAGGCCTCATGGAAGTTTACGCCACTGGAAATATCACATATACAAACACACACACTCTTTAGTTCTGTCTGTCTCTGTCTCTCTGTTTGTCTGTATCTGTCTTGCTGTCTCCGTATGTCTCTGTCTGTCTCTCTTGGCCTGTCTGTCTCTCTGTCCTGTCTGTCTGTCTGTCTCTGTCTGTCTGTCTGTCTGTCTGTCTCTCTGTCTCTCTCTCTCTCTCTCTCTCTCTCTCTCTCTCTCTCTCTCTCTCTCTCAGAGCTTACACACGTTTTCTTAATAAGCCCATCGACGCATTTAGGAAAAGTAATGAAGAGTTTAACGATCGTTTGCCCATCTAATTGAAGTCATCCTCTGCAGGCGAACGAAGTCGACTTTTACTGCAATGTGTTCAGGGTAATGAGTGCGACCGACTCCCCGGAGTAATTCGCACTCCTCGTGGGTGGGATGATCCCAGCATTTAAAGACTTAGGCCTATACAAGGGGAATCCTTGGGTATGCGAAGAGAAGGGTGTCTTATACACAGGCGGTACCACTAGGGGCCCCCGGGGATCCGTGCCCTTTATTGAATGCCTGGCCTCCCAGTGCCTCCCTCCCCAAATTTTAGTGCACTCGTTCGAAGCAGCTATAGACTAGCCCAGGTTTATGGCAGATAGTTGGCCCCAATGTCCCATGTTTAGAAGTTGCCAACCCACCGGTCCCACCACTATTCAAATCCTGGAACCGCCACTGGTCCTATATACAGTGGCGGCAACACATGGGGAGCCCGGGGACCCGTGCCGCCTATTAAATACCTGCCCCAAGTGGCCCCTGTTGGAACCCTATACTTGTTACTACATATCAAAGACCTTCCCCACACTTGCCAAATCCTAGAGCCGCCACTGCCGATATATGCACAGAGGTCGTGAAATGCGGAGGTCGGTTTCGCGATTCGCGGACATATTCGCGGACATATTCCTGCGTTTGGAAGACGGAAGTCTGGACTTGGCGTGTGGCCACAAGACGTAAGCCTTTGATCATCGAATTAGGATCAGAGGTCAGAGGTCAATCCCAAGCACCTTGTTAGGACGAACAGGACCAGAGGCGGGGATGAGTCGGAAGATATTGGTTGCCGTGAGACAAAAGGGGCCGCCCTAGACCACCCACTGATTTAGGATCCGACACGGAAACATTAGGCTACCTGGCTATAATAATAATAATAATAATAATAATAATAATAATAATAATAATAATAATAATAATAATAATAATAATAATAATAATAATAATAATAATAATAATAATAATAATAATAATAATAATAATAATAATAATGAATGATGAATGACGATGATGATGATGATGATGATGATGATGGCTGATTGTGATGCTGATGCTGATGACGTAATGTTGATAGCATTTATATAGCACCTCTTATATTTCTACTCAAAGGCTTTCATGGCATTGGAATCGCATGGTAATGTAGTAAGACTTTAGCTATCGCATTGATGATGATGATGAGGAGGAGGAGGAGGAGGAAGAAAATGATGATAATGATGATAACGGCGATGATGATGATCGATTGATTATTTATTGAGGATAGAGTTTGCCTCCATTCGAAGATTGATCTTCAGGTGGAAGGGGAGGGGAGCTGCTATGCTATATGCTTGTCCTTCAACCTTTCGACACTCCATGTTTGGCGCGAGACTCCGAGAGGGTACTGACCGCCAATTGCTGGAGATAACGAAAGGCTTACTAACTCGTGCACTAGAGACACCTGGCGAAAAGCGTGATCTCAGTTGATCACGTATTTCTGTTTGGGACTTAGGCCCTAAACTAAATTACTAAAGCGTCATTTTTAACTGCATTTTTACATCCAGCTGCTGACAAACCTAAACGCATGCAGTAACACTGGGAACCAGGCGGAACAAACTGGTTGCAAGAAAAGTGGTATTTGAGAGTCAAAATATTAGGAGGCGGAGATCAACATGGGCGTAGCAACGGGTGGGAGGGGGCATATCGGTATATATATACCCCCAAAAATCAGGACACCAAGAAATTTTTAATGTGTTTTCTAAGATTTTCAAAGCGTTTAAAGATTTATACCCCCAAATTACATTATACCCTCCCCAAATCAAATTCCTGGCTACGGCCCTGGAGATCAGACCAGTTAGCCTGAAATTTCTCTTTTGTTGCTATGTATAGAGTGGAGCTTTGGGGGAGGTGAGAAGAGGGGAGCCCTATAAGCGGCGACCAGAAACCCTCCTTCCTCCACTACAAATATCACATTTATTACGCGCAATTTAAGTGTAACAAATCTTTGCAGAAAATTAACGCACATAAATATATCACTGCAAGTTACTAAGACAGTAATATAAACATACAAGCTGTTTAGCGCCAAAAAAGCTTATTTCCCCTCAAGGACAGAGGTCCAGAGAAATAGACAATGCCACTATATGCTCTCTGCTTAGCGTTAAATTCAGAGCGGGCTCCACATTGGGCCCGAGGACCTGTGCCCCCTATTGAACGCCCTGCGCATTCTAAACAACTAGTCTACAGTCAATGTTTATGAGAAATAGTTGGTTCCCCCGTTGCTTAGAAGTTGCCAGCCCAACTGCCCCCTCCCCCCACTTGCAAAATTCTGAAGCCGCCACTGACTGACTTACTTGACAGCGCGGTGAACGTCATGTTTGTCATCCATCACTCAGCCACGCGTTAATCTGCCAGCCTCATGTTATTGAGCGCCCCGGGTGAAAGCAGAGGGGCGATGAAATGTTAGCCAAATTGGTCTATACCCTTTGACTCCATTTAACGGGTTCTTGAAATTCTGACGTTGACGCTGTCAAGAAGAATGGGTCACGAAAGGAAGGCACGTGATAACTGATAGACAACATTCGGAGGCAAATGCACAGCACATATGTCGGATATGCTTATTCATAGAAACATTCAGGGGCGTAAACCTGGCGTCAACATTGGGGGGGATAGAATAATTTTTAAAAAGTTGACCCCCCCAGAAATATAAATATCCCCCCCATTTTGGGGGGGATATTGCATATTATGGTGGGGACTTAAAATCGCCCATGAAATACGTCTTGACAAGCCAAAAAGAAGGTCATCCTGATATTTTTAGATTTTCCCTCTCCAAATATCCTGACAAGCAAAAAAAGGTCATCCGAAATGAGAGAATGTGGATTTGGCGTAATTCTGGCATCAACATCATTAGGATAAAATTTTTTACCATATAGCCCAAACATTGGGGATAATTGATACTCTGTCCCCCGCCAGCTAATTATTCGGGGGGACCGTCCCCCGCCGTCCCCCCCGGGTTTTACGCCCATGGAAACATTGAAATAGTTCTGAATGTTGCATATCTAAAGTCTACTGTAGCACTAATCCTTGCTTTGTCCAATGTCAAACAGGGTATCAATTATATAATATTTTTGTGGTCTATAGAACTTGTCATACAAGAAACCAGCTCTCTTAAACCCCTTCTTATCTCTCGTTCGATTTTTTAGACATTTGACAGAGAACAGATTTCTGAAAGACTTTGCATAGTGTCGTTTCAAATGGCTCACCATTTTTCGGGGCATTTCGAATGCTCTAGAATAAAATTGAGGCAGAATATATTGACAATTCTAGTACGGTTTGACTCAGCTAAGCTGGGGACACACGAAAATGTGGTTTTAATTTGTTTCATCACTCTTCTGAATTTTGCATATCTATAGCCTACTGTAGCACTAATCCTTGCATTGTCCAATGTCAAACAGAGTATCAATTATATAATATTTTTGTGGTCTATAGAACTTGTCATACAAGAAACCAGCACTCTTAAACCCCTTCTTATCTCTCGATTGATTTTTAAGACATTTGACAGAGAATAGATTTCTGAAAGACTCTGTATAGTGTTGTTTCAAATGGCTCATTATTTTTCGTGGCATTTTGAAAGCCCCGAAAAATGCGAAATGCTGTTTTCATTTTCTAATTTGATGTTTTAGACGCCAGAGGGAGGGTGGGTTCAGAACCTTTGTTCTTGTAACCCTGCTCCAAATTACTTTGACCCAGTGTTTAATCTAGACTCTTGGACTCCGGGGTGGGGTTGGAAACTGTCAAAGCCGAGGGAAACTGACAAAGCCGGGGGCGAAGTCAGCTAGGGGGCTGCTGTTAGTTGATGTAGTATGCCAACAAATTCCGGGAGAATTAGAAATTTTCGAGGAGGGGAGGGCAATTTTCCCCCCTCCGGAAACGGCCTAGATTAAACCCTCCTGCTTTGACCCCGTCAACAACCACTTTCAAACGGTACGAAACGTACTATTGAAATACAGCAGACTCAGATGATCTAAACAGATGTTTATCGTTTCTCAGGTTAAACTTACAACTTTGAACATCTCTCTGAATGCCCTTGTGATATTTTTAGAATTCGCTTGGCTTCCCATAGAGGGGCAACCAGGGGTGACGCGATTTATTGTCTAGCGCCCCCAGATCCGTAGAACACAAGCTGCAGTATTCAGTAGCGTACCTAGAGTATGGCAGGCAGGGGCGGATGCCCTGGACGCCAATAAAACTCTGCGATCTTGTTCTCTGCTCAGCGTAGAAAGAGAAGAAACTGAGAAAACTGCCCCTTAGCGTACATCATAGACCAGTTCGCGTTTCAGTGAAAGCAAGAAAAGTGCATTTGCAGTGTTAACCTTGCGTCAATAAAATGTCATGATTTAATTTTCTGACCTCCCATGCAGCAGGGATATTTTGCACCCCTAACACCCCAACACCCCTCCACAATTTGATACCGACACCCCCTTCCAACAGCCCCCAATCTCAGCTATGGGATGACCTTTTTTGCTTGTCAGATTTTTTGGGCAGGGACCCCCAGGATTTACGGACACTCCGAAATTGATAATCCTAGAAATGACCCTGCCCCATGCCACGATCGTCAAATACCCCAGTTGCGCCCGCGGCCCACGACAGTATCGTGTTTTTAACCCTTTAACTGTGTATCAACTGTAACTCAATGTAAAATGGACGGATATATCCGGGATCCCCAGTTAAGGGGTTAAATCGTCTGACGGACTTTTTTTGTTGAAAATTTATATTCTTAGTTTTTCTGAATATCTGAGCAATTTTCAATTTCTTTGCCAGTGGCGTCGCTAGGGTTGGTGTCATCCGGTGCGGTAAATTCATTCTGAAATGCCATTTCAAGCAAAAAAAGGTAATCGTCCTCACATTTTTCCTTCTCAGGTCCCGTGACAAGCACAGTGGCGGCTCTAGGATTTGGCAAATGGGGGGGGGCGTTGGGGTGGCAACTTCTAATCATGGGGCCAACTATTTGTTATTTAATGTATGTATCATTAAGTAGAGGGTCCCAACTGGGGGGGCATTGGGGGGCAGGCACTCAATAGGGGGGCACGGGCCCCTCTGGCCCCCCGGTGGAGCCGCCACTGGACAAGCAGCAAAAAAGGTCATCGGGTGTCACCCCCCCCCCTAGATGGTGTCACCCGGTGACGGTCCGCACCCTCGCACTCCCTGTCGATGCCACTGTTCTTAGGCGGTCAAAGATTACAGCAGGCAATTTTTGAAAGACCCAACTGTTTTCGCCAAACATACAAATAGCCCACACAACACTGTGACTGAAATCAAGTCCAACTGTCCAAGGCTAAGCTGTTGACAAGTTTAACGCTTATAAATAAGTGTTTGTCTCACGGTTTCTACAAAACTATATAATCGGGTTCTGAACTATTAGTAGGAGCTTCATTTCTGCTCAAAGTAAGTATTCTAGTTAAAATGTAAGCTTAGGCCTACGTCAATAGACATTGTTCTAATTATATTATCTATCGGTATAAATTATTTACAGTATATGCAGAAAAATATTTACAGCATATGCAAGAGAAATAGAAAATGACTATATATAGCGCCGCTTTTTCATTTCGATAAAATCATCTCGAAATTGCATTTTACCACTGCACATTTTCTTGTTATCAATGCACATGTTGTGACTATATCGCTGCACGTTAGAACAGACCCTGCCTGAGCAATGGTCGAAGAGGAAGACATCAGCAGCGGCGCCTCAGTGACATCTCTGGTGTTGACGTTCCTCGGTGTATTTTCCGCCGTCTACGTCTTAACGGCTGCCAACCGATCCACGCGAAAGAACGGGAAAAAGACCCTACTTCCCTCCCCACCGTCCATCGCGTCACTTCCGGTCATCGGGTCGTTGTTGTTCATGCGATGCGGAGGACTGTTCCATCGGTTCTTCGCGAACAGGGCCAAGACGCTTGGACCAATATTCACCTGTTACCTTGGATCGAAGTATGCGAATTCAGTATACCTGTTGACATTGTCGAAACAGTCCGATACCCAAATCCTATATTTTCCCTCTTCCCTTCTCAAATAATTGGGGACCCAAGCCCCACACTTTCCTCTTTCCCGTCTAAAAAGTGGGGAAGGGTTTGGAGCCTAGAAGCGTTATAGAGATCAGGGGCGTAGCCAGGAATTTGATTTGGAGGGGTATAATGCGATTGTGGGTGGGGGAGGGGTATAAATCTGTAAAAACTTTGAAAATCTTAAAAACACATTAAAAGCTTTAAGGTAGCCTGATTGGAGGGGGTATATATGCCGATATACCTTCCGTCTCTACGCCCCTGATAGAGATTTACGTCTATGCTGATAGATTTCCAACATTTCAGCAGAATGAATGTAACTTGCAATTCCTATTTTAATCGATTTAGTTACTTATTTCATAGGCTCAATAGAATTGGAACTCATTTACATAGCTTCTGTAGTTCAGTACGGTAACTCAAATACATACACAGCAGTATGTGGACTTTATTTCTTACTTTTAAAAGGCTGACGTTAGTATTGAACGATCGAAAGACCATAGAAGAAGCCTTCCTTAAGAAGTACTTCTATTACTCCGACAGACATGCGCACTACACTATAGACAAGCTCTACAACCCAAACCATAAAGGTGAGCAAAATGCAACTCACTGGCTTTGAATTTAATATATTTTCTGAAAATTCATCTAAAAATTTCTTGTATTAGGCCTATGTGATTCGCACAAATTGGTGTTACAGGAAACTATGAAATGTTACAGCAAGCAGAAGTTGGAAGAAGGAGGGTTGGATGAGCGACAGCGATTTTTAAACACAGGAGAAATGCTCAGAAATCCTAATAATAATCCAGTTAAAATACAGCTGCTGCTGTTGCTGCTATTACTACTACTACTACTACTACTACTACTACTATTACTACTTATTACTACTACTACTACTACTACTACTACTACTATTATTATTATTATTATTAGTAGTAGTAGTAGTAGCAGTAGTAGTAGTAGTAGCAGTAGCAGTAGCAGTAGCAGCAGTAGTAGTAGTAGTAGTAGTAGTACTATATTATTATTATTATTATTATTATTATTAGTAGTAGTAGTAGTAGTAGTAGTAGTAGTAGTAGTAGTAGTAGTAGTAGTAGTAGTAGTAGTAGTAGTAGTAGTAGTAGTAGTATTGTTGTTGCACTTTTTCTAAAAGGTGTCGTCTACCGTCAGTACGACGAAAACTTTTCAAAAGCTCATCGCCAAGTGATGGAAATCCTGAAGGAGATGGGAATGGGGAGGAGTCTGATGGAAGAGCGGATCCAGTGCGAGGTGGAAGAGCTTCTAGTTCACCTGGAAGACCGGAAGGGAAGGGCTTTCAACCCTCAGCCGCTGGTAACTCGATGTACTTTGAACGTCGTCGTGAATGTTCTGTTCGGAAAACGTTTGGAGCAAAACAGTCGGAAAGTTAACGAATTGGCTGAGAACGTCTTCAAGTTTCTCCACATGGACAAACAACCGATCCACTTTTGTCCGCCTCTTAGATTCGTTCCCTACTACAGGCGGACAATCGAGGACGGATTCCGGTACCAGGACGGCATATTCCGGTTTATACGGGACTCGATCAGATCCAGTCTGGAGCCAGGAGCGTCGGAGAGTTTTGTCGAGCGATACGTGAGAAGGGAAGGTCCGGATTACGACCGGGAGGACCTCGGCTACATCTGCCGTGACCTCATCGACGCCGGGACCGATACCAGTTCCGTGACGATCCTGTGGTGCCTGGTGGAGCTGGCGAACGACGGGCGCGTTCAGGCGCGGCTTCGCGACCAGGTCGACTCGGCCATCCCCTCCGACCGGCTGCCCTGTCTCAGGGACGTCCCGTCCGTGCCGTACGCCGAGGCCGTCCTGCTGGAGACGTGGCGTCGGTGGGCTCCGCTGCCTCTCTCCCTGCCTCACAAGACCAACGGCGACACGGAGCTGGGAGGGTACCACATCCCCAGCGAAATAATGGTATCTGTCACGATCATACATAGGCCGTATACTTCTATTAGGCCCCTATAGGCCTACGGGTGCAACTCTACTTTCCAGATAATGCAATGTATTTGTATCATTTAATCGCCCGTTACCTGTATCAAGAAGCATTAACCTTTTAACCGGTTGCCCCGAGAATACTCGTCCATTTTACATTACGTTACAAATAAATGGCCGGTTAAGGGGTTAATGGGCAATGGCAACATACAAAAACGGCGACGTTGCGTCTTGCTCGTAGTCTAAAAAATTTGGGGGGTAAAAGACATTGGGGTCTTTGGGGAGGTCATACTACTTGCCAAAATGTCAAAATTGGGGGGGGGAGATTCAAACTTGGGGGAGATTCCCCCCAGAGAAAGCCTAGAATAAACGCTGGATTGATTGATCCATAACAGACCTGTATAAAGCACTGGGTTTGTGATGTAGGTCTATAGTAGTAAGTAATGTTTTCATTCAGGTGTTGCCGAATATTCACGCCGTGCATATGAGCGTGGACGAATGGGGGGACCCGGAGGTGTTTCGACCGGAGCGCTTCCTCACCGAATCCGGTGACCGGGTGATCGGAAAGGACCGGATACTCCCGTTCTCAATCGGTAAAACGTCTCTCGAAAACGGTGCCGGGGTGAGGGCCGGACTGCACCCCCACCCATGCAAAATTTTCTATCTCCAGTGGAGAATGGTGGAAAGCTAGAAACAAGCATTTTCACTGTTGGCGTGGCCACGACGGGGGGAATAAGGGTTCGGGCCCCCTATTCTCGCGGGGAGAGGTCGCGGGATTTGCGCTACTAAAACGTAGATGACTTTTTGGGGTGGGGTGGGAAGGGGGTTGGTGCATGATGAATGAGAATTCGTACTTGTTTTTTGCTCGTCTGTTCGTTAATAAAATGAACCAAAAAGTTGTGAGGAAATTTTGTGTCCAGAGGAAAAATAAGGAGATCCGGCACCTCTGACAAAGTAATTTAACCACTGTATATACACCCCCCCCCAAAAAAAATTTATACCACCACAAAAATTCCTGCCCCTGCCTCTACCGGCTCTCTATCTTATTGCACCGAAGTAAGTAAGTAAGACATCCCGTGGAGTTATATAGCGCTTTAGAAATTTGTAGCGCAGTGGCTGTGTTTGTATTTTGTCTATAGGCAAGAGGTCATGCATCGGAGAAGTGCTGGCTAGAGCCGAAGTGTTCCTGCTGTTGGTCGCCATCTTGAAACGTTTCGAAGTGCTGCCGCCAGAGGGACGGGACCGAGTGGAGTGCGTCGAAGTGCCGTCACTGATTGTCCCTCCCTCCGAATTCACTCTTCGTCTGTTGCCGAGGCGACGATGACGTCACCGGCTGAAAAAACGTATCGGGGCTGAAACGCGCCGAATTTGAACGGGCTGAAAGTACTTCTGACCTTAAAATCAGGGGCGTAGCGATGGAGGGGGTATATTGGTGTATATATATACCCCAAAATCAAACTACCTTAAGATTTTCAATGTGTTTTTAAGATTTTTAAAGTTTTTTAAAGATTTATAGCCCCAAATAACATTATACCCCCCCCCAAATAACATTATACCCACTAAATCAAATACTTTTGTTCCGATTAATAAAATCAGTGGCGTAGCCAGTATTCTGGAGTAAGGGGCGCAATACGTTTGCTGCACAGTTGCTGTTAGAATAATAGAACTTTAATAAATAACCGATTTTAACTTGACTGTTTGCAACGAGCTTAGCGATATATTTAATGTCTCTTCTTGTAATCATTCGCACCTAGAATTCTGACAGATAATTATGTCTGTATTGTGAAGTGATATTGACAATGGAATCACTCTAGCCAATGGCGTAGCCAGGATTTCGGAAAGGGGGGGGGGGCATTGACATTTTTGGGACACCACTGTGTCTCCGGCGAGGCCAAAAAATGTCCGGCAAGTTCCTCGGTTTGGGTTCTAAAAAATGGACCCATTCCTGTGAGATCCTCTCCCTGTCGGTGGTTTACTTACTTAATAATCGCTTCTGAACCGCTAGGTGGCTGCGAGAGAGAGAGGGGCGTCGCTCTCTTCCGGTTTTACGTTTTGAAGGAACTTTGCACGGATTGAAGATAAAATCCATTCAATCTTATCTCGTTTCACTACGATGCCTTCAACACCATAGACATCACTGACCAGGGTTTAATCTAGGCCGTTTACGGGGCGGGGGGGGGAGGAATTGCCCATTTACCCCGGAAAATTCAAATTCCCCGTCGGAAATTTTGGCATACTACATCAACTAACAGCAGCCCCCTAGCTGACTTTCCCCCGGTCTTGTCAGTTCCCCCCGCAGTTCAGAGTCTAGATTAAACACTGTCTCTGGCTATAACTGATGCATTTTTATCCGCAAACATTGCAGACCCGTTGTTAACTCAAAGCGCGAAAAGAAATGGAAATGTTATGTTCCATGTTTTTCTCCGGTTATATTTCTCTCCTTCGCATCATCCGCAGCTGGACATTCGACGGTGCCACAACGATCGCTGGAGTTTCACGGCAAATGACCTTCGTTTGACCTTCGGGTGGAAGGATCTTGTAGCGCTGCAGGAGACTGGCAAAGAGCAAGAATAGTTCCTGTCTTGCTATTCTTTCGCCAAGACAGGCTCGTCTCCCTGCAGACAAATAGTTCGCACTCCGATCTTACATTAATAAAGAGACTAATAATAATAATAATAATAATAATAATAATAATAATAATAATAATAATAATAATAATAATAATAATAATAATGTTATTTTAAGTGGTTTAGGAGGATAAGTAAGCCTGTATGAAAAGCACTGTGAATGCCCACCGCGTTCAAATGCTCACCGCGTCCAAATAATAATAATAATAATAATAATAATAATAATAATAATAATAATAATAATAATAATAATAATAATAATAATAATGTTACTTTAAGTGGTTTAGGAGGCTAAGTAAGCCTGTATGAACACCACTGTGAATGCCCACCGCGTTCAAATGCTCACCGCGTCCAAATGCCCTCCGCGTCTAAATGCCCTCCGCGTCTAAATGCCCTCCGCGTTCAAATGCTCACCGCGTCCAAATACCCTCCGCGTCCAAATGCCCTCCGCGTCTAAATGCCCTCCGCGTTCAAATGCTCACCGCGTCCAAATGCCCTCCGCGTCTAAATGCCCTCCGCGTTCAAATGCTCACCGCGTCCAAATGCCCTCCGCGTCTAAATGCCCTCCGCGTTCAAATGTTCACCGCGTCCAAATGCCCTCCGTTTTAACAATTCGATTTTTCAGTTCAGTGGCGTAACTAGGATTCCGAAATAGAGGGGGGGGGGACATCGTCGATATATGTCCCGACTAAATAAAGTAACCAATGGCGACGACTAATGATAATGCGTCATCATTAATAGTCGTTGTCGTTGTCGTCATCGTTGTCGTCGTTGTCGTCGTCGTCTTTGTCGAATGAGTAACAGCACAGCCTCGTTTTATAATGGACCTACCAGAGGACAAGAGGACAAAGAATGAAATTACACAGCAAGACCATTAGCCTACGTTAATGAATGGATTAATGGATGGAACATAGTGGTTCTCACGTAAAACCTACTGAACCACCTTAAAATCTATTATTATTATTATTATTATTATTATTAACATTCCTAGTAGTAGTAGTAGGCCCTAGTAGTAGTAGTAGTAGTAGTAGTAGTAGTAGTAGTAGTAGTAGTAGTAGTAGTAGTAGTAGTAGTATTTGATACTGGTACACGTAATATGACCATACCAACTGAAAATGGAATGATGCGATTCTTTCCAACTAGCTTCATTCCAGTTTCATCGAGGAATCTCTCCGGTCGAAATACCTCAGGGTCGCCCCATACCGTCTCATCCATATGCACGGCGTGCAGGTTGGGAAACACCTGAAAAAAGAAGGCGCAGCGAGATTTTATTATTATTATTATTATTATTATTATTATTATTATTATTATTATTATTATTATTATTATTATTATTATTATTATTATTATTATTATGAAAGTTCTATGGAAGGCGACTGCGCTAAATCTCTGGAGTATCACGGATATTCGTTGTAGGAGAAATAATATCTCTCTTTTATCTCCAGATTATTATTATTATTATTATTATTATTATTATTATTATTATTATTATTATTATTATTATTATTATTATGGGACGATATTCGCTGACAAAATTCCTGATTTTAAAACAGGCGTATTGCTAATTATTTGAACGAACCAAAGGAGTTAATGTATCTAATACTATCTATTATTATTGCGTCACTGAATGCAATGCAATGCACACAGTATATCCGGCGAATAGTTTACCACAGTTCCTTTTGGAAAGAAGAATCCACCCACAGTGGCGTCCGCGGTGACCTTGTGCGGAAGAGCCAGAGGAACGACCGTCGAGATCCTCAACACTTCCAGTATCGTCGCTTCCACGAACGGCACCGCGGACATATCCGCGGAATTCGGAAGTCTCCCGCGCGGAACCCGGGCGTCCAGCTCCTCCCGGACTCGTTCCTGGACGTCCGGGCGATTTGCCAGGAGCACCAGCGACCAGGCGATCGTCGTGGCGGTGGTGTCGGACCCCGCCTCGAGCAGGTCGACGCAGAGCTTCGCCAGGTCCGCCGCGTCGAAGCCGTCCCCTTCTCGGTCGACGAAGCTGGCGACAAAACTGGGAACATCGTTTCTCAGCTCCAGACTCGCATCAATTTCCTCTTTTACGAACCTGAGCATCTCCCTCTCGACTTCCAGGCCCTTGAACATCGCCCGTCGGAAGTACGGGACGTACCGGAGTACCGGGCAGAAGACGATCAAGTGTTTCGGCGAATGGATCTGGGCGAGGATGTCATCTCTCAACTTTCTTAGCCTCCGGTCGTTATGTTCGAAGCGTCTAGCGAACAGTATCGTTGCCATGATGTTCAGCGTACAGAGGGAGAGGGTTTTCTCCGGGTCGAACGCCTCGCCTCTCTGCGCGTCGATGTGCTGGATCAGTTCTTCCACTTCCCTGAGGATTCGCTCTTCCATCCGGATCTGACCGAGTCCGAACTCCTGGAAGACGCTGAGAATCAACTGGTGATAGCGATGGAAATCTTCGGTGAATGGTCGGTAGAGAATTCCTGCAAGTTTATTATTATTATTATAATTATTATTATTATTATTATTATTATTATTATTATTATTATTATTATTATTATTATTATTATTGTCAATGCCTTCATCGACCAGCATTCGAGGAGAATTTATTCAAAAAGCAGCAACTTCGGAAGTTGCATTCCTGTGTGAAAAGTGAAGCCCATTTCGACAACTAATTTATTCCTTTAACGATATAATTTATTCAATAGATTTGATATATTACCACTCGCATACAGTATTTTACCAATCCCAATCAATTTTATATCGATGGTCCGCCGTATGATGTTTCTAGACCGCCTCAACTGTGACCACCCGCAATATTGCTTGACGCTATGCGTTCCTGTGTGGAAAGTGAAGCCCATTTCGACAACTTTTTTATTCCTTTAAATGACATAATTTTTCAAAGAATGTGATATATTACCACTCGCATACAGTATTTCACCAATCCCAATCGATTTTATATCGATTGTCCGCCCTATGATGTTTCTAGAGCGCCTCAACTGTGACCACTCTCTATATTGCATAACGCTATGCATTCCTGTGTGGAAAGTGAAGCCCATTTCGACAACTTTTTTATTCCTTTAAATGACATAATTTTTCGAAGGATGTGATATATTACCACTCGCATACAGTATTTCACCAATCCCAATCGATTTTATATCGATTGTCCGCCCTATGATGTTTCTAGAGCGCCTCAACTGTGACCACTCTCTATATTGCATAACGCTATGCATTCCTGTGTGGAAAGTGAAGCCCATTTCGACAACTTATTTATTCCTTTAACGATATAATTTATTCAATAGATTTGATATATTACCACTCGCATACAGTATTTCACCAATCCCAATCGATTTTATATCGATTGTCCGCCCTATGATGTTTCTAGAGCGTCTCAACTGTGACCACTCTCTATATTGCATAACGCTATGCATTCCTGTGTGGAAAGTGAAGCCCATTTCGACAACTTTTTTATTCCTTTAAATGACATAATTTTTCAAAGGATGTGATATATTACCACTCGCATACAGTATTTCACCAATCCCAATCGATTTTATATCGATTGTCCGCCCTATGATGTTTCTAGAGCGCCTCAACTGTGACCACTCTCTATATTGCATAACGCTATGCATTCCTGTGTGGAAAGTGAAGCCCATTTCGACAACTTTTTATTCCTTTAAATGACATAATTTTTCAAAGGATGTGATATATTACCACTCGCATACAGTATTTCACCAATCCCAATCGATTTTATATCGATTGTCCGCCCTATGATGTTTCTAGACCGCCTCAACTGTGACCACTCTCTATATTGCATAACGCTATGCATTCCTGTGTGGAAAGTGAAGCCCATTTCGACAACTTTTTTATTCCTTTAAATGACATACTTTTTCAAAGGATGTGATATATTACCACTCGCATACAGTATTTCACCAATCCCAATCGATTTTATAACGATTGTCCGCCGTATGATGTTTCTAGACCGCCTCAACTGTGACCACTCTCTATATTGCATAACGCTATGCATTCCTGTGTGGAAAGTGAAGCCCATTTCGACAACTTTTTTATTCCTTTAAATGACATAATTTTTCAAAGGATGTGATATATTACCACTCGCATACAGTATTTCACCAATCCCAATCGATTATATATCGATTGTCCGCCGTATGATGTTTCTAGACCGCCTCAACTGTGACCACTCTCTATATTGCATAACGCTATGCATTCCTGTGTGGAAAGTGAAGCCCATTTCGACAACTTTTTTATGCCTTTAAATGACATAATTTTTCAAAGGATGTGATATATTACCACTCGCATACAGTATTTCACCAATCCCAATCGATTTTATATCGATTGTCCGCCCTATGATGTTTCTAGAGCGCCTCAACTGTGACCACTCTCTATATTGCATAACGCTATGCATTCCTGTGTGGAAAGTGAAGCCCATTTCGACAACTTTTTATTCCTTTAAATGACATAATTTTTCAAAGGATGTGATATATTACCACTCGCATACAGTATTTCACCAATCCCAATCGATTTTATAACGATTGTCCGCCGTATGATGTTTCTAGACCGCCTCAACTGTGACCACTCTCTATATTGCATAACGCTATGCATTCCTGTGTGGAAAGTGAAGCCCATTTCGACAACTTTTTTATTCCTTTAAATGACATAATTTTTCAAAGGATGTGATATATTACCACTCGCATACAGTATTTCACCAATCCCAATCGATTTTATATCGATTGTCCGCCCTATGATGTTTCTAGACCGCCTCAACTGTGACCACCCGCAATATTGCTTGACGCTATGCGTTCCTGAGTGGAAAGTGAAGCCCATTTCGACAACTTTTTTATTCCTTTAAATGACATACTTTTTCAAAGGATGTGATATATTACCACTCGCATACAATATTTCACCAATCCCAATCGATTTTATAACGATTGTCCGCCGTATGATGTTTCTAGAGCGCCTCAACTGTGACCACTCTCTATATTGCATAACGCTATGCATTCCTGTGTGGAAAGTGAAGCCCATTTCGACAACTTTTTATTCCTTTAAATGACATAATTTTTCAAAGGATGTGATATATTACCACTCGCATACAGTATTTCACCAATCCCAATCGATTTTATATCGATTGTCCGCCCTATGATGTTTCTAGACCGCCTCAACTGTGACCACTCTCTATATTGCATAACGCTATGCATTCCTGTGTGGAAAGTGAAGCCCATTTCGACAACTTTTTTATTCCTTTAAATGACATACTTTTTCAAAGGATGTGATATATTACCACTCGCATACAGTATTTCACCAATCCCAATCGATTTTATATCGATTGTCCGCCCTATGATGTTTCTAGAGCGCCTCAACTGTGACCACTCTCTATATTGCATAACGCTATGCATTCCTGTGTGGAAAGTGAAGCCCATTTCGACAACTTTTTTATTCCTTTAAATGACATAATTTTTCAAAGGATGTGATATATTACCACTCGCATACAGTATTTCACCAATCCCAATCGATTTTATATCGATTGTCCGCCCTATGATGTTTCTAGACCGCCTCAACTGTGACCACTCTCTATATTGCATAACGCTATGCATTCCTGTGTGGAAAGTGAAGCCCATTTCGACAACTTATTTATTTCTTTAACGATATAATTTATTCAATAGATTTGATATATTACCACTCGCATACAGTATTTTACCAATCCCAATCAATTTTATATCGATGGTCCGCCGTATGATGTTTCTAGACCGCCTCAACTGTGACCACCCGCAATATTGCTTGACGCTATGCGTTCCTGTGTGGAAAGTGAAGCCCATTTCGACAACTTTTTTATTCCTTTAAATGACATAATTTTTCAAAGGATGTGATATATTACCACTCGCATACAGTATTTCACCAATCCCAATCGATTTTATAACGATTGTCCGCCGTATGATGTTTCTAGACCGCCTCAACTGTGACCACTCTCTATATTGCATAACGCTATGCATTCCTGTGTGGAAAGTGAAGCCCATTTCGACAACTTATTTATTCCTTTAACGATATAATTTATTCAATAGATTTGATATATTACCACTCGCATACAGTATTTTACCAATCCCAATCAATTTTATATCGATGGTCCGCCGTATGATGTTTCTAGACCGCCTCAACTGTGACCACCCGCAATATTGCTTGACGCTATGCGTTCCTGAGTGGAAAGTGAAGCCCATTTCGACAACTTTTTTATTCCTTTAAATGACATACTTTTTCAAAGGATGTGATATATTACCACTCGCATACAGTATTTCACCAATCCCAATCGATTTTATAACGATTGTCCGCCGTATGATGTTTCTAGACCGCCTCAACTGTGACCACTCTCTATATTGCATAACGCTATGCATTCCTGTGTGGAAAGTGAAGCCCATTTCGACAACTTATTTATTCCTTTAACGATATAATTTATTCAATAGATTTGATATATTACCACTCGCATACAGTATTTTACCAATCCCAATCAATTTTATATCGATGGTCCGCCGTATGATGTTTCTAGACCGCCTCAACTGTGACCACCCGCAATATTGCTTGACGCTATGCGTTCCTGTGTGGAAAGTGAAGCCCATTTCGACAACTTTTTTATTCCTTTAAATGACATAATTTTTCAAAGGATGTGATATATTACCACTCGCATACAGTATTTCACCAATCCCAATCGATTTTATAACGATTGTCCGCCGTATGATGTTTCTAGACCGCCTCAACTGTGACCACTCTCTATATTGCATAACGCTATGCATTCCTGTGTGGAAAGTGAAGCCCATTTCGACAACTTTTTTATTCCTTTAAATGACATAATTTTTCAAAGGATGTGATATATTACCACTCGCATACAGTATTTCACCAATCCCAATCGATTTTATATCGATTGTCCGCCCTATGATGTTTCTAGACCGCCTCAACTGTGACCACTCTCTATATTGCATAACGCTATGCATTCCTGTGTGGAAAGTGAAGCCCATTTCGACAACTTTTTATTCCTTTAAATGACATAATTTTTCAAAGGATGTGATATATTACCACTCGCATACAGTATTTCACCAATCCCAATCGATTTTATATCGATTGTCCGCCCTATGATGTTTCTAGAGCGCCTCAACTGTGACCACTCTCTATATTGCATAACGCTATGCATTCCTGTGTGGAAAGTGAAGCCCATTTCGACAACTTTTTATTCCTTTAAATGACATAATTTTTCAAAGGATGTGATATATTACCACTCGCATACAGTATTTCACCAATCCCAATCGATTTTATATCGATTGTCCGCCCTATGATGTTTCTAGAGCGCCTCAACTGTGACCACTCTCTATATTGCATAACGCTATGCATTCCTGTGTGGAAAGTGAAGCCCATTTCGACAACTTTTTTATTCCTTTAACGATATAATTTATTCAATAGATTTGATATATTACCACTCGCATACAGTATTTTACCAATCCCAATCAATTTTATATCGATGGTCCGCCGTATGATGTTTCTAGACCGCCTCAACTGTGACCACCCGCAATATTGCTTGACGCTATGCGTTCCTGTGTGGAAAGTGAAGCCCATTTCGACAACTTTTTTATTCCTTTAAATGACATACTTTTTCAAAGGATGTGATATATTACCACTCGCATACAGTATTTCACCAATCCCAATCGATTTTATAACGATTGTCCGCCGTATGATGTTTCTAGACCGCCTCAACTGTGACCACTCTCTATATTGCATAACGCTATGCATTCCTGTGTGGAAAGTGAAGCCCATTTCGACAACTTTTTTATTCCTTTAAATGACATAATTTTTCAAAGGATGTGATATATTACCACTCGCATACAGTATTTCACCAATCCCAATCGATTTTATATCGATTGTCCGCCCTATGATGTTTCTAGACCGCCTCAACTGTGACCACTCTCTATATTGCATAACGCTATGCATTCCTGTGTGGAAAGTGAAGCCCATTTCGACAACTTTTTATTCCTTTAAATGACATAATTTTTCAAAGGATGTGATATATTACCACTCGCATACAGTATTTCACCAATCCCAATCGATTTTATATCGATTGTCCGCCCTATGATGTTTCTAGAGCGCCTCAACTGTGACCACTCTCTATATTGCATAACGCTATGCATTCCTGTGTGAAAGTGAAGCCCATTTCGACAACTTATTTATTCCTTTAACGATATAATTTATTCAATAGATTTGATATATTACCACTCGCATACAGTATTTTACCAATCCCAATCAATTTTATATCGATGGTCCGCCGTATGATGTTTCTAGACCGCCTCAACTGTGACCACCCGCAATATTGCTTGACGCTATGCGTTCCTGTGTGGAAAGTGAAGCCCATTTCGACAACTTTTTATTCCTTTAAATGACATACTTTTTCAAAGGATGTGATATATTACCACTCGCATACAGTATTTCACCAATCCCAATCGATTTTATAACGATTGTCCGCCGTATGATGTTTCTAGACCGCCTCAACTGTGACCACTCTCTATATTGCATAACGCTATGCATTCCTGTGTGGAAAGTGAAGCCCATTTCGACAACTTATTTATTCCTTTAACGATATAATTTATTCAATAGATTTGATATATTACCACTCGCATACAGTATTTTACCAATCCCAATCAATTTTATATCGATGGTCCGCCGTATGATGTTTCTAGACCGCCTCAACTGTGACCACCCGCAATATTGCTTGACGCTATGCGTTCCTGTGTGGAAAGTGAAGCCCATTTCGACAACTTTTTTATTCCTTTAAATGACATAATTTTTCAAAGGATGTGATATATTACCACTCGCATACAGTATTTCACCAATCCCAATCGATTTTATAACGATTGTCCGCCGTATGATGTTTCTAGACCGCCTCAACTGTGACCACTCTCTATATTGCATAACGCTATGCATTCCTGTGTGGAAAGTGAAGCCCATTTCGACAACTTTTTTATTCCTTTAAATGACGTAATTTTTCAAAGAATGTGATATATTACCACTCGCATACAGTATTTCACCAATCCCAATCGATTTTATATCGATTGTCCGCCGTATGATGTTTCTAGACCGCCTCAACTGTGACCACTCTCTATATTGCATAACGCTATGCATTCCTGTGTGGAAAGTGAAGCCCATTTCGACAACTTTTTATTCCTTTAAATGACATAATTTTTCAAAGGATGTGATATATTACCACTCGCATACAGTATTTCACCAATCCCAATCGATTTTATATCGATTGTCCGCCCTATGATGTTTCTAGAGCGCCTCAACTGTGACCACTCTCTATATTGCATAACGCTATGCATTCCTGTGTGGAAAGTGAAGCCCATTTCGACAACTTTTTTATTCCTTTAAATGACATAATTTTTCAAAGGATGTGATATATTACCACTCGCATACAGTATTTCACCAATCCCAATCGATTTTATAACGATTGTCCGCCGTATGATGTTTCTAGACCGCCTCAACTGTGACCACTCTCTATATTGCATAACGCTATGCATTCCTGTGTGGAAAGTGAAGCCCATTTCGACAACTTTTTTATTCCTTTAAATGACATAATTTTTCAAAGGATGTGATATATTACCACTCGCATACAGTATTTCACCAATCCCAATCGATTTTATATCGATTGTCCGCCCTATGATGTTTCTAGAGCGCCTCAACTGTGACCACTCTCTATATTGCATAACGCTATGCATTCCTGTGTGGAAAGTGAAGCCCATTTCGACAACTTTTTTATTCCTTTAAATGACATAATTTTTCAAAGGATGTGATATATTACCACTCGCATACAGTATTTCACCAATCCCAATCGATTTTATATCGATTGTCCGCCCTATGATGTTTCTAGAGCGCCTCAACTGTGACCACTCTCTATATTGCATAACGCTATGCATTCCTGTGTGGAAAGTGAAGCCCATTTCGACAACTTTTTTATTCCTTTAAATGACATAATTTTTCAAAGGATGTGATATATTACCACTCGCATACAGTATTTCACCAATCCCAATCGATTTTATAACGATTGTCCGCCGTATGATGTTTCTAGACCGCCTCAACTGTGACCACTCTCTATATTGCATAACGCTATGCATTCCTGTGTGGAAAGTGAAGCCCATTTCGACAACTTTTTTATTCCTTTAAATGACATAATTTTTCAAAGGATGTGATATATTACCACTCGCATACAGTATTTCACCAATCCCAATCGATTTTATATCGATTGTCCGCCCTATGATGTTTCTAGAGCGCCTCAACTGTGACCACTCTCTATATTGCATAACGCTATGCATTCCTGTGTGGAAAGTGAAGCCCATTTCGACAACTTTTTATTCCTTTAAATGACATAATTTTTCAAAGGATGTGATATATTACCACTCGCATACAGTATTTCACCAATCCCAATCGATTTTATATCGATTGTCCGCCCTATGATGTTTCTAGAGCGCCTCAACTGTGACCACTCTCTATATTGCATAACGCTATGCATTCCTGTGTGGAAAGTGAAGCCCATTTCGACAACTTTTTTTTCCTTTAAATGACATAATTTTTCAAAGGATGTGATATATTACCACTCGCATACAGTATTTCACCAATCCCAATCGATTTTATAACGATTGTCCGCCGTATGATGTTTCTAGACCGCCTCAACTGTGACCACTCTCTATATTGCATAACGCTATGCATTCCTGTGTGGAAAGTGAAGCCCATTTCGACAACTTTTTTATTCCTTTAAATGACATAATTTTTCAAAGGATGTGATATATTACCACTCGCATACAGTATTTCACCAATCCCAATCGATTTTATATCGATTGTCCGCCCTATGATGTTTCTAGAGCGCCTCAACTGTGACCACTCTCTATATTGCATAACGCTATGCATTCCTGTGTGGAAAGTGAAGCCCATTTCGACAACTTTTTTATTCCTTTAAATGACATAATTTTTCAAAGGATGTGATATATTACCACTCGCATACAGTATTTCACCAATCCCAATCGATTTTATAACGATTGTCCGCCGTATGATGTTTCTAGACCGCCTCAACTGTGACCACTCTCTATATTGCATAACGCTATGCATTCCTGTGTGGAAAGTGAAGCCCATTTCGACAACTTATTTATTCCTTTAACGATATAATTTATTCAATAGATTTGATATATTACCACTCGCATACAGTATTTTACCAATCCCAATCAATTTTATATCGATGGTCCGCCGTATGATGTTTCTAGACCGCCTCAACTGTGACCACCCGCAATATTGCTTGACGCTATGCGTTCCTGTGTGGAAAGTGAAGCCCATTTCGACAACTTTTTTATTCCTTTAAATGACATACTTTTTCAAAGGATGTGATATATTACCACTCGCATACAGTATTTCACCAATCCCAATCGATTTTATAACGATTGTCCGCCGTATGATGTTTCTAGAGCGCCTCAACTGTGACCACTCTCTATATTGCATAACGCTATGCATTCCTGTGTGGAAAGTGAAGCCCATTTCGACAACTTTTTTATTCCTTTAAATGACATAATTTTTCAAAGGATGTGATATATTACCACTCGCATACAGTATTTCACCAATCCCAATCGATTTTATAACGATTGTCCGCCGTATGATGTTTCTAGAGCGCCTCAACTGTGACCACTCTCTATATTGCATAACGCTATTCATTCCTGTGTGGAAAACAGACTTGGAACCGGGTCACTGGGTCACTGGGTCATTGCGTCTTTCGGGTCACCTTTGTCCGCCGGGTCACCATGTCTCCGTGTAACCTTTATGACCCGGTTATAGACCCGGTATTAATTAATTAAATCTCTTTCAGAAGCTAAGCATGCAGGTTCGTCAATCCCGGAAAGGCTAAGAGACTGTCCGCTTGGTATTAGTTAGGCCCACAGATACCGTACAAGTAATTGATTTTACTGTATCACTTAGGGATATTGATCATGTTGATATTATTACTCTATAGAATGGTATAAAATGTAATGAAAAATTCTATGGTGTGATAACAACGTTTACCTGACGTCATTGATAAATATTGTAATATTCACTGGGTCACCGGGTCACTGGGTCATTTCGTTTTCGGGTCACTGGGTCACCGGGTCTCAAAAGGTGACCCGGTTCCAAGTCTGTACCGTACATTGCGGTACGTTATTACCGAGTATACGTTATAACGGAGTCCGTTTTATTGAAGTTCTACTGTACATGAATGCTCGAGCCGCGAATAGATGTATGAATATATGAAGATATACTGTATCCATAGGTATTCTTAGTAATAGTACAGGTGAATTCTAAAGTGGGCTTTTCTGTCACCTTTAGCTCCTGGATTGAAGTAGTGCCTGCCAATGTATGACTGGAATCTGTCTGAAAAATGAGCAGATTTCCTAACTAGAGCTTCCTGTATCGAATCTCGATTATTCAAGACAACCAGCCGTCTACAGAAACAAGCGACGGACAGCCTATATATATATATATATATATATATATATATATATATATATATATATATATATATATATATATAGACGTGCATATATGGACGCCCGCACATTACGGCAAAATGGCAGTGGCGGTTCCATAAGGGGGCCCGGGTGGGGCCCGTGCCCCTTATTGAGTGCCTGCCCCCCCAGTAACCCCCCTGTTGGGACCCTATACTTAATACTACATACCTAACAACAAATGGTTGGTCCCCACAATAATTATAAGTTGCCACCTCAACGCCCACCCCCACTTGCCAAATTCTGGAGCCGCCACTGCAAAAGGGGACACTTGTCCCCCTCAACCCGGAAAATGCAAATACCAATTTTTCACAGCGAATTTGAAAATCTTGCTGAAATATTAACCGGGACCATCATGTTTTGCCCCTGGAAAATTTTCAACAAGACATATATATAATAATAATAACAATAATATATATATATATTATATAATAATATAATAATTAATAATAATAATAATAATTATATAATAATATATATAATATATATATATTATTTGATACAAATTTATTTGCCAATCTCATTTGTTTATCTAAGATATAATATTATAATATTGATATCAATTTTACTGCGATCCAAGTTTGCAGCTGAAAATAGGTCCGAGAATTTTGGCCTTTTCGGCGAAGAATCGGTGAAATATTCCTCCGCATCTCATGAATAAATATGACCCGACGATCGGAAGCGACGGAATGGAGGGAGGGAGTGGAACTACTTTCTGCGGCGGATGACGACGACGGAAAGCGCGTATGAAGAGGAAGGCAACGAGAAAAACTCCAACGAAAGCGACTAAAAACCTCTTCGTTGCTATCAATTCTGCGTTATCTTCCATTGTCTTCTGGAAATAATAACGAACATTTCACTAAATCACCCATACCTTGCTTTATTGGAGTAGCCCAGTGGCGTAGCCAAGAGGGAGGGTTTGGGGGTTAAACCCCCTGGCTGCAGAAACAAACTACTGTATTTTTAATGAGTTTCTATGCATTTAAAATTTTGGGACGCGATTTTGGGGGTCAAAACCCCCTTGACCGTGACGACTTTTTTTGCTTCCCATTACGTGGAAGGAAAAAAGAGATGAGTTGATGACGTTTTCTTGCTTGTCAGGAAAGAATATAGGGGGCCTATATAGGAAATGACCTTTTTGTTTGTCAAGATTTTTCAAAGTTGATCACGGTCAACACCAAAAACCAAAACCTCCTTCCGAAAACCCTGGCTACGCCACTGGAGTAGCCAATAAGGGAGAGGGTTACGGGGAGGCCTGGTCCCCTATTCTGTCTAGGATCGGTCATGAGGTTTGCACAAAATCTTTGAGATAGGGGGAAGTTTAGGTAGTATGATCGAAGAGAATGCGAGAATGTTCAAACAAACTCTGAAACGTCTTTTTATTATTATTTTTGCTCATAGAGGACTTTATACATACCCGAAAATGTCGATATAGGCCTACTCCCCTATTTCGTAACCTGGCTACGCCACTGCATTGTTTTATTACCCCATTGATCGATTATTCCAAAAACCAGCGGGGTTTGACCATTCCCAACCCAAATTGTCAGCCTTTAGTGAGGCTTGCAACTTGCAAGTCAAAATACCGTAACTTTCAACATCTATATATTTGCTCCAATTTGACCTAAAATTGCGTTTTAATGAGAAGATAATAAAATATTTAAAATATCGGTTAATTTTATTCTTTTAAATACTGGCATACTCCAGTAACACAATAATCTCAGTTTCTACTCACCGTCTTAGAACGTTCAGTTTACTTCGTAGCAAGTTTAGAAATCAGAATATCTTCCGTTGCGTCCTGGTTTTTGAACTGTTTGCCAGATAGAACGTAAAACCAAGCGTAAAGTGAATTTAATGGTACAAAGTCCAAAGAAACCAGATAGCATTTCTTCTCACTCATCTGCCAAAGTTCCCTTGTGTACGGTAATTTGGATAAACTGGCTTCAAAGTTAACATACTCTCCTACATAGGACTAGCCAGCGAAACTGTCAGCCTTTCCAAAGCGATTAATAATAACAATAATAATGTGATTTTAAATGGTTTAGGAGGTTAAGTAAGCCTGTGTGAAAACCACTGATGTAACCATCTGCATTCAATAACCTAGTTTATTTATGATTCTACTGTATTGTCAAGAATAATTAAATTATTATACAGGGTGGCGCAAAAAAAACCGGACTACATTAAATACCATACCTAAATGTGACTAGTCCGGTTTTTTTGCGCCACCTTGTACAGGTATATTATACTGTAGAATAGCCATAGTGTATGTTAATGTCAGGTGGTTTTCTATTCTGTGAGAGCTTTGTTAGAAGCTATGCTGTGACTATCGAGTCTTTAGACATGCTCGGCCGACCTTTGGTACTGGTATCAACAGGGGCGTGCCTATGTGTTTGGCGCAGCGGGGGGGGGGTCAGAAAGGTAAATTAGCAGGTTAACAAATCTTTAATTAAGAAATCGTGGCATTTATTGACAAAAGATTAAAACTACAAATGCACTTTTTTACTTTCACTGAAGCGAACTGGCGTGTGATGCTTGGTCAGAAAATGAGTCATGGTTTAAGAAATTTCAATGTGTTACGGTGGGTTTGGCTGGGTTGGGTCAGGTTATCGACTCAAGTAACCCTATTGCCGGCATGGGTTGGGTCGGAGATTTGGTTGGTTGGGTTGGGTTCTAAAACTGGACCCGTGGACATCCATCTCTGCGTAGGTCAACTGGGTTACCAACATTCGATGGTCAAAGGGTCGTGACCAGGACCCAACCAGGGTTATTTCTAGGATTATCAATTGGGGGGAGGGGGTGTCGGTAAATTCTGGGGATCGCTGCCCGAAAAGTCTGACAAGCAAAAAAGATAATCTCATGGCTGAGATTGGGGGCGGGGGCGGCGTTGGGGGTGTCGGTCTCAAATTGAGGGGGGAGGTGTTGGGGGAGTGTTAGGGGGTGTAAAAATATCCATGGACCCAACAGATATTTAAGACTGCGGGTGCTGTCAAGGAGCAGCGCATGAAATCTTAGGCACACTCTAATTGGCAAATGAGACGACGACGATTTTTGATCTCAGTTAACCCCTTAACTGGGGATCCCGGATAATATCCGTCCATTTTACATTGAGTCACAGTTAAACACACGGTTAAGGGGTTAACGTCGTTCGATGTTATCGATGAAACGACACCAGGTTCTAACTGTCTGCGACGTCGTCAGAAGATCCATAAGATCTGGATCCGCGGATCTCTGATCCGATCCGGATATCGTGGAGTGATCGGCAGATGGCGCGCTGTGACCGTAGGGCAGTGGTTCCCTCGCTCTCCTCGGCGAACCACGGCTCATGGTCGGGTGACTGGAGGAGGCGGGAGCGCATCCAGCGGGGGCCAAGGACCCCTCGGCGGTTCCGGTGAGGGCCAGCGGGGCGAGTAGTTCGCTGTCTCTCCGCCAGGGGTCGGGGGTTGAACTGAATGCGACAGTTCAAAGGTCGGTCGGTGGTGAAATGTCTGTCCGTAACGCGATAATTCCGCCCTCCCCGGCTCGTCCGAAAAGGGGCCGACGACCCCCGAAGGGTCGTTCGGAAATTCTGCGGGGGCGACCGAGTTGGATGGGAGCAGTCGTCTCCTCCTTTTCCTCTTCTTCTTCTGCTCCTTCGCTCCTCTGTCTTTGTTGAAGCGGTCTTCGTAGCAGTTGATGACGTCAATGATGACGAAAATCGTGACGACGATGACGACAATGGCCGCGAAAATGGCGCCGAAAACCGACGCCCGAGCGGCCTCAACTTTCGGAAGTTCGATGCGTGTGACGTTGCCTTTAACATTTATAACTCAACGTGGCCTATTTCCTATATCAATGGCTAATGTGTTGCCTGTGTTATACTCAAATGATGATATGCTACAATGATACAACTACATAACTTACATTGATGCACTGTTACAGCGTATTTGACAGGTCTGTAAAATTTAGTACAGAGCTGTCCATGGGTCCATTTTTTTACAACCCAATTCAACCCAGCCCGTCAAATATCCTACCCAACCCTTTATTATTTTATTATATATCATTTATATTATTATATATCATTTATATTATATATCATATATTATATATATATATATTTTATTTATTATTACATATCAATATTACCCCTGCATTCCTCTAGGTCCGGGATCCAGGAACCATTTACGGCGCAGACAGTCAAACCCTCGTATTTTCCGTAGCGTATTTGGTAACCGGTGTCGCAACGGTAGGTCAAAA
>CM030871.1:1762536-1795036 GCA_018105865.1 Metaphire vulgaris | reverse complement strand
GCGAACGACAATCCGTTTGACAGGAATCGATTTGCCTGACAGAAAACCGTTGCGTTCGTCCCCGACGCTGCACGTTCGATGTAGTCACTGTCATCCGTGACAATGTCAAGCAAAACAGGTCTCGGTCCGCAGGTAGCAGCTACAAAGCGTCAAATCGAACAGGGTACTGTAATTATCTCCGTGTGTATCAATTCTCAAGCGTCTTCAATATTAGTAACAGGTGAACTGCATTATAACGAACTCGGTTATAACATATCCTTGGCTTTGACCGGGGGCGTAGCGACGGGGGTATATCGGTATGTATACACCCAAAAATCAGACTACCTTAAAATTTTCAATGTTTTTTTAGGAATTTCAAAGTTTTTAAAGATGCATACCCCTTAAATCACATTATACCCCGAAATCAAATTCCTGGCTACGCCCCTGGTTTTGAAGTATCGTTATGTACGGCAGAGATGGCCATGGACTGGGTTAACCCATGGGTTGGGTTGGTTCAGATTTTAGACAGACAGACAGACAGACGGTGAAACAGAGAGACAGAGAGAAGGAGAGAGAAGGAAAAACAGAGGGATGGAGAGGAGAGAGAGGGGGGTAGAAAGAGAAAGAGTCCGAGAGAAGTAGAGAGAGAGAGAGAGAGAGAGAGAGAGAGAGAAGCAGAGAGAAAGACAGAGAAACAGGGACACAGAGAAAGAGAGACAGACATAGAGAAAGAGAAAGGACGAGACATGAAATTGTCTAAATCATCGTAGCCTTTGACAATGAAAGAAACAGATCGAAATTTCGAGAATCTCGGCGGAAGAGATCGAAACATATCGACTCCATTTTTCGATCGAATACGACAGGAACTCCTGCTATATTTCCATGCCCTTAGCTGGAGGGAGAGAAGGAGGGAGGGATAGAGGAAGGACACGACCGACAAATGCCCCCCCTCCTCCCCCCAACTCCCATCGTCTCCCCCGACGAACCTCCCGCAGTTAATAATACCGCGACGATTTCGTGAAAACAATGCAAGACCGTTTACATGTGACGCTATAAGCAAAAAGTCTTCGACGTTTTCTAAACAGAGAATTTGAATTTTCGCACAGCACTATAAACCAAGACAAATGCGCAGCACAACTGAGAGTTAGAAACGTAACCGCTGAAAATAGCTATAGTTATTTTACTTTGGCAAACGGGGGCCGGCGAGCTCCAGTTGCCCGACGACAGGCAGACGATAGTCCTCCGTAGGGTTCCGTCCGGGAATGCTTGTCCAGGACTACATGTGTAGGTGACGACTGTCCCGACAGCCGTTGAATCCACGTCCCGCTGGGTTTCTTCCGTCGGTGGAATATAGGGACAGGTTCTTGCTATAAATAAAAAAAACAAAAGCAAAGCAAGAATCGTTACGCTCAGTGGCGGTTCCACGTGGGGGATGAGTGGGGATCCCCACCGGACTTTTATTTTGCCTGTGAAACCTATTTTTTTGGGTAAAAGTCTAGTAAAACTACTGGGAAAAAACTGCGGATGACTTTTTTTGCTTGTCAGCCTAATTTTGGGTAAAAGTGTAGTAGACCTAAGAGGGATGAAATTCCACTTTGTCAGCCTTTTTCGGCAAAGTTTATTGATTGTTTACTTCTCTTTTCACACCCCCCCCACACACACAAACTTCCTATGAATTCATTTCATTCCTCCTCATCAAGAAATCCTGGAACCCCGACTGGGTTTGCGATATTATGAAATCGTAAAGTTTATCAGACAGATTGTAGGGAGAATGGGAAAACGGCGATTGCTTGAACAGCGGCGTATTGTTTTGCCATCGCTTTTTGTTGGCAGCGTAAGATCAGACCAGTGATTTATCATCGGCGTCGAATTAAATTATAATCAGACCGTAAACAAACAACTCATTTGCGATTGAAAAGGAAGATCTGACCTACATCTGACAAGGATTATATTATTATATAAAAATCTTTATTCGCAAACGCACACAATACAAGACAAACAAAACAACTCTATACTTTGCGATTGATACCAGTGGCGGCTCTAGGATTTGACAAGTGGGGGGCCGTTGGGGTATAAAAATCTTTCATGGGGCAAACGCATACAACACAAGACAAACAACTTTTAATGAGAGCTAACGGACTATGCTTTGCTACATACATTAAACAACAAATGGTTGGCCCCCATGATTAGAAGTTGCCACCTCAACGCCCCCACTTGCCAAATCCTAGAGCCGCCTCTGCATGGGGGCCAACCATTTGTTGTTTAATGTATGTAGCATTAAGTATAGGGTCCCAACAGGGGGGCCACTGGGGGACCAGGCACTCAATAGGAGGGGGCACGGGCCCCTGTCCCCCCCCGGTGGAGCCGCCACTGTATTATACATTTGGCAAAATAAAGTGGTTTCTTAGATAACCGAAATGTAAAAGAGTGTTGACGATTGTTAAGCAATATCACGCATTGGATTCAATCCAAGCATTTCGCGAATACAGTCAAATGTTACTTTATCATAAGCATACAAGATTTTACATACACCCTGCTGTACTAGACGATCCAAATTATTTAAAGTGGTTGAAAATCGAATTTTTCAAAACTACAGTACTTGTCTAACATCATAATGGTACTTACGGACACAGGTAACGTTGGGGGTACTGTTCCAAGTACAGGTCAATTGGCAGTACATCTTTTTCGTGAGAGTCGAACTGGCGTCAGCGAACTGGTATCCGTCGGCACACCTGTACGTCACCGTCACACCAGGTGAAGTTGAGTCCGTGTCACGAAAGGTGTCATCAGGGAGGAAGATATAAGGACATCCTATACCTGGAAAAAACACAATATGTATCAATTGAAAATTTTGAAATTTTTAGCCATTTGAAATTTTAATCCCGAAATGCTAGTCTATGTTGGTTCATTATTATTATTATTATTATTATTATTATTATTAGTAGTAGTAGTAGTAGTAGTAGTAGTAGTAGTAGTAGTAGTAGTAGTAGTGGTGGTAGTGGTGGTGGTGTAGTGGTGGTGGTGGTGGTGCAGTGGTGGTGGTGGTGGTGGTGGTGGTGGTGGTGGTGGTGGTGGTGGTGGTGGTGGTGGTGGTGGTGCAGGTGCTGGTGGTGGTGGTGGTGGTGGTGGTGGTGGTGGTGGTGGTGGTGGTGGTGGTGGTGGTGGTGGTGGCAGCAGTGGTGGTAGTGGTGGTGGTGGTGGTGGCAGTAGCAGTAGTAGTAGTAGTAGTAGTAGTAGTAGTAGTAGTAGTAGTAGTAGTAGTAGTTAGTAGTAGTATTAGTAGTAGTAGTAGTAGCATTTATTGGCTTGCTGCAGGATCCTTATATCTATCTATCATCGTCTTTTTCATTGTTGTGCAAATTGCTTTTAATTATAAGCCTCTTTCTATTTCGGATCCCATAAAATCTATCGAATGTCATTCCGACATGCAATAATCGTGATTTGCGACTGACAGGACAGCGGAAATCGTGAAGAATGACAGGCGAAATGATAGCCTCACTGCACGAAATGCCTAGCTAGTGAAATCCCCGCACAACTGATTATTATTACGCAATTCCTTTCAAATGCGCACAGTCACTATAAAAGTATAGGTCCACATTAGACGCAGGTATATCTGGTCTTTTGTGGATGGATTTGAAGTACCATCGATTGATACCCTTGAGTATTAGAAATGGTGCTATAGAAGTGCATTATTATTATTATTATTATTATTATTATTATTATTATTATTATTATTATTATTATTATTATTATTATTATTATTATTATTATTATTATTATTATTATTATTACCCCTCCAAATCAGACTACCTTAAAAATTTTAATGTGTTTTTTTAAGATTGTCAAAGTTTTTAAAGATTTATACCCCCTCCCATCACATTATATCCCCTCCAGATCAAATTCCTGGCTACGCCTCTAAAAGTCAGATCAATAGTCGATTTTGCTTTATGTTCGTAAGACTTTAGGCGGTTCAGGATTCTCACGCAAAGTCTTAATTTCAACGACTGGAAAATATACTGCAAATGTCAGAATTGATCTGGCGATGGTAATTAGACGATCTTCAGCATCTAAGCGGTAACCACAAAGAGAAAGCAATTGGAAGCGGAGAGGAAGTGAAAGAGGAGGAGGAGGACGAAGAGGAGGAGGAGGAGGAGGAGGAGGAGGAGGAGGAGGTAGTCTGCTGGTATCGATTTGCACCAGAAATCGAATGCGAAACTTCGAAGTGTTTTGAGATCGAATGCGATGCTTGCATGTAATTAAATAACTACTTCAAGGATTAACCGTCATGGTCATCTTCATCGTCATCGTCGTCATCATCATTATTATCATCATCATTATCATCATCATTATCGTCAAAATCATTATCAACACCGACATCATTATCGTCAAAATGAATGGAGAATAGAATTAATAGTCTTCACTTTGTGAATGACTTAACGTGTGGCCTATTCGCAACCATGCAATAATAATAATAATAACGATACTGATGATGATGATGATGATGATGATAGCAGCAGCAGTGGCAGTGGTGGCAGCAGTGGCAGCAGCAGTGGCAGCAGCAATAATAATAATAATAATAATAATAATAATAATAATAATAATAATAATAATAATAATAATAATAATAATAATAATAATAATAATAATATGAACAGAGGGCACAAACCGCCTTCATAGATTGTCGGTACTTTCAGCGTTGATAGTCCAAGATCTTGGTTGACTGAAATCAATAGAGTAGCAATTGTAGCGATCAGCGAAGGCAGTCCTAAATCTCCATCCAACGACGTCAGAAGCGCCTTAATCGACGGTACCAAGGTTGGCAGTTCTACCGCAGGGAGCCCAGTTCCAAGTCCCAGGTCGGCACTTAGAGACGACAGCAGGGCCTGTATCGGCGGCGGAACTGGGGTGGGCAAACCGGCGTCCGGTCCGAGCGAGGTGAGGAGCTTCTCGACGACCGACACAACGGGAACAACGGGTCCCAGTCCCGTAGGCTCGGTGACGTTACCGGAAGAGGCGTCGACGATGGCGGATAGGATCGTCGCTGCCAGTTCCAAACCCGGATTAATCGTGCTGAGCGGAGAAGAGTCGACGTTCTGTGCTATCGTTTCCAGCGCGGTAAGCAGAGGATTGAGTGGCAAAACCGGAGTAGACAGCCCCAAATCCAGGGGTTTCGGCGTGGTTGGTCCTAAACCAGGCGTTGCCACCACAGGCAGCAGGGTATCTAGCAGACTCTCCAGTGCTACAGGTGAACTGGGTCTTACCGTTAGATCTGTAACTGCAGGTAACGATGAAAGGACGTTGCCAGGCGTTAACTGACTTGTGCTTTGCGTGGAAGTTAAGTCCAAAGTCTGAGATGTTGTCGATCCAGTTTCAGCAGCTGTTGGTAGGTGCATCGTTGTAGATTCCAGTGCAGTAGTCGTAGATTTATAATCTTCCGATACAGTAGTCGTGGTAGTGTCAGACGTAGTTGCAGTGACGGAAGTCGAAGAATCTGCAGTTGTAGCCATTTCCGGCGCATGCGCAGTCGGCGTTTTCGTTGTAGTCATTTCCGGCGCATGCGCAGTCGGCGTTTCCGTTGTAGTCATTTCCGGCGCATGCGCAGTCGGCGTTTCCGTTGTAGTCATTTCCGGCGCATGCGCAGTCGGCGTTTTCGTTGTAGTCATTTCCGGCGCATGCGCAGTCGGCGTTTCCGTTGTAGTCATTTCCGGCGCATGCGCAGTCGGCGTTTCCGTTGTAGTCATTTCCGGCGCATGCGCAGTCGGCGTTTCCGTCGGTTGAATCTGTTCAAAGAAACCGTTAAATGATGCAGCGATCCTAGGCACATTTTCACCAGTGGCGTAGCCAAGAAGGGGGCTTTGGTGGTTAACCCCCTTTGCTGAAGAAAACAAAATATTTTTAACGAGTTTCTCTGCATTTTTAATTTTTTGACGCGACTTTGAGGGTCAACCCCCCTCCCACCCCACCCTACCCCCTAGGCTAAAGAATGTAACGGTTTAAGAGGTGAGGACTTTTTTTGATTGTCATGAAAAAATACAGGAGATAAGCTCTTTTTTGCTTGTCAAGTCAAAGTTGGTCACGGTCAAAACCGAAAACCAAACCCCCCTTTCCGGAAATCCTGGTTACGCCACTGCTTTTGACCTCTTAATTGCTTCGCATTTACGATTCTTCACTCTGTGAATTAAAATTAACATAACAACCATGTAATAATAATAATAATAATAATAATAATAATAATAATAATAATAATAATAATAATAATAATAATAATAATAATAATAATAATAATAATAATAATAATAATAGCTAAATGCCTACCGATTCGGATAGGAGGATTAGAACTTCGGACGTGAGTGAGGTCACGTGATCAACGCTTAGTAGCAGTTGTTGATGAAGCAGAAATAAATGCTTCGGAATCAGTTGTTGTCGCCGCCTGTGCTGTGGACTTTTCAGTTGTTGTCGAAAGAGTTGATGAGGTTGTCTCAATCTGCGTTATGGTTTCCAATGTTATTCTGTCTAAAGTCAACGACGCTGTTATATCTCGCTGTGCTGTCGTCGACAGAGTTGCTGTCTGTGGCTGAGTTTCACCGGGTGTTGTCAACAAAGTTGTCTCTGGTTGTGTTGTACTCTCTGTTGTCTCCGGTTGCGTTGCACTATCTGTTGTGTCTTGTGTTGTACTTTGTGTTGTTTCTGGTTGTGTTGTACTTTCTGTTGTTTCTGGTTGTGTTGTAATTTCTGTTGTTTCTGGTTGTGTTGTACTTTCTGTTGTTTCTGGTTGTGTTGTACTTTCTGTTGTTTCTGGTTGTGTTGTACTTTGTGTTGTTTCTGGTTGTGTTGTACTTTCTGTTGTTTCTGGTTGTTTTGTACTTTCTGTTGTTTCTGTTGTGTACTTTCTGTTGTTTCTGGGTGTGTTGTACTTTCTGTTGTTTCTGGTTGTGTTGTAATTTCTGTTGTTTCTGGTTGTGTTTGTACTTCTGTTGTTTCTGGTTGTGTACTTTCTGTTGTTTCTGGTTGTGTTGTACTTTGTGTTGTTTCTGGTTGTGTTGTACTTTCTGTTGTTTCTGGTTGTGTTGTACTTTCTGTTGTTTCTGGTTGTGTTGTACTTTCTGTTGTTTCTGGGTGTGTTGTACTTTCTGTTGTTTCTGGTTGTGTTGTACTTTCTGTTGTTTCTGGTTGTGTTGTACTTTCTGTTGTTTCTGGTTGTGTTGTACTTTCTGTTGTTTCTGGTTGTGTTGTACTTTCTGTTGTGTCTTGTGTTGTACTTTGTGTTGTCTCCGGCTGCGTTGTACTTTCTGTTGTCTCTGGCTGCGTTGTACTCTCAGTCGTTGTCATATCCGTTGTCCAAAATCGTGTTGTTGTGAGCACCGTTGTTGTTGGTTTTAGAGTGCTAATTGTTGTTGTTGCTTTTGTTGTCGTTGTCTTCGTAGTTGTCTTCGTAGTTGGAACAGTCGTCGGATGCACAAAGGCTGTTTTAATACAAAAAAACACTTCGCAAAAGGTAATAATAATCCGCTTGATTGGATAATGACATATAATCGTCACCCTTATCTATACCGTTACCCTTTAGAACTTACCCTATTCACGGCCCCTTTCTCTCGCCCTCTCCCCTATCCCTTTCCTCTCTTCTTCTCCCTTTCCTCGTCCTTCTGTGCCAAACTTGGCCTCATCTAGTGTCTATTTTTGCCAACTTCTTTAGGACATGAGTGATATTTTGGACTTCGGTTTGTTTATCGATATCTATTCAGGACCCTTTCAAGAACGTTAGCAATCAGGAAACCATTAATGGTTTCGTCTTCCATGCATTGCTTATGGAAAGGCTATTTGTTGTACAAATATTGACTTTGAAACCGGGTTTCTTACTAGTGTAGGCCTAAATGGCTCTGTTGAAGACCACTCCTCAGTGGGTATCAGGGGCGTAGCGACGAGGGGGGGTATATCGGTAGGCTATATATACCTCCAAAAATCAGACTACCTTAAAATTTTTAGTGTGCTCAGATGGGGGGATGTTGGGGAGCGTCGGTCTCAAATTGGGGGTGGGGTGGGGGGATTTAGGGGTTTGTGAAAA
This sequence comes from Metaphire vulgaris, assembly GCA_018105865.1. NCBI lineage: Eukaryota > Metazoa > Annelida > Clitellata > Crassiclitellata > Megascolecidae > Metaphire > Metaphire vulgaris. The sequence goes on along the minus strand of CM030871.1, from coordinate 1,786,995 downwards.
CATCCCTGTCGTCACCTGTGGCTGGCATCTCGCAGAGACCGTATAAGGACCCGAGGCCAGCGGAACATCTGGCCTCCTTCCAGTAGATGGTTCCGCTGCTCTTGGAAACCACGGCGCACGGATTGCCCGACGGATTCGACGTGGTGAACGGAGTGTAACCGTACCCTGACGACATGGTCACCCCGTTCGGCCATTTCCACGCGCCCGACGAATACGCCAGCCCGAAGTACAGTCCCGATCCAGACGCGTATCCATTCGAATCTGTACATTATTTAACCCCTTAACTGTAACTCAATGTAAAATGGACGGATATATATATATCCGGGATCCCCAGTTAAGGGGTTAAATTAAGCAGGTAGGCCCTGCATGGTCAAGTAATGTAGAATCAATAGTGTCGTCATTTATCAACGCTGCGTTTTGCTTAATTAAATAAAGGAAACGTGAATATTAAAGACAGGTTGTTAGAACGCAATTAGGTCTAAATAGTGCGTAAAATCCGATTTACGTTATATCCAATACCATTCGACAAGGTTTTGCCGAGTCGTTTTTAAAAGTGCCTAGAACCAACGCTGAAGTAATTGACAAGAGAGCTTTTTCTATTTCTGGGCCAAAAATCTGGACTTTCTCTCTCTCTCTCTCTAGTTGCATGCCAGATCTTCCAACAGAGGCGGATCTAGGGGAGGGCAGGGGGGATACACATGTCCCCGGGCGCCGAGGTGAGGGGCGAAAAAATTGGATATTTGGGTAAGTGAAATGCACAATAAAGTAGAAGAAACACTTGCGAGGACCTTTTTTTGCTCGTCAGCACTATATGAAGAGAGAGTTGAGGGGCGCCGAAAACGATGTGAGGAACTTTTTGCTTGTCAGTTGTTAGGGGCGCCAACGTACACTTTGTCCCCAGGCGCCGAATACCCTAGATCCGCCTCTGGTAGTTTAAAAATGTCCATTTTAAGCATTACAGAATACCACAGGTAAAATTCTGAATGCCAAGCACTTTTGATATACAAGAGATAGTGGCCTAATTTTTCAAAAAAACTTGATTACTAGGTCCTCTTCACTTGTCTGTCAAAAATGCTAGCCATTCACACGTCTGCCAATACCATTCTCTGTAGTTTACAGAGGCGGATCTAGGGGAGGGCAGGGGGGTTCACATGTTCCCCGGGCGCCGAGGTGAGGGGAAGAAACACTTGCGAGGACCTTTTTTGCTCGTCAGAACTATATGAAGAGAGAGTTGAGGGGCGCCGAAAACGATGTGAGGACCTTTTTTGCTTGTCAGTTGTTAGGGGCGCCAACGTACACTTTGTCCCCGGGCGCCGAATACCCTAGATCCGCCTCTGTCTTTCAATTCATTGAGTATTTTCAGATCCAGACTTAAAACACATCTCTTTCAATTAGATTTTCCTCCATAGTCGGTCTTACCCTCTTCCTCTGACTGACTGACTGAATCAGCAAACCTTGTTGAATGGTAATGAACATAGGCCTAACGTACTTCGGATATAACGTACTCAATTTTACCTACCCGCTACAGTGGCCGCTCCAGGATTTTGCAAGTGGGGGCGTTGGGGTGACAACTTCTAATCATGGGGGCCAATCATTTGCTGCTAGGTACCTGAATGTAGTATTAGGTTTAGGGTCCCAACATAGGGGACCACTGGGGGGCCAGGCACTCAATTGGGGGCACGGGTCCCCGGCAGTGTTTAATCTAGACTCCTGGACTCCGGGGGGAACTCAAAAATCCGGGGAGGGGGAAAACTGACAAAGCCGAGGGAGAATTCTGCTAGGGGCCGCTGTTAGTCCATGCAGTATTCCAAAATTTCCGGGGAATTTGAAATTTCCGGGGAAGGGCGATTCCCCCGGAAACGGCCTAGATTAAACACTGGCCCCACCCCACCCCTGTAGAGCCGCCACTGACCCTCTAAGTACGTTATAACGAAGTTCTACATAAATATTAATTTACCGATGGTGCTGAGGTTCGGAACGAGGCACTCCTGCATCTTGGCCGAGGAGTTGAGAATGGCCAGGTCGCCTCCTAGACTATCGCAATTCGTTCGAAGGTTGCTCTGGGAGGGGCCGAGACCAAGGAGCCCAGAATCGGTCGTTACCCGAAAGCAGGACGGGGTCGTGGTGCAGGCGAACCATCCGCCGGGACACAAGGACACGGCTGGAAATCAAAGCAAAGCCTGCTTTACCACGACAAACATGGCAATCGTTTGCTGTGATGCTATTATCATAATAGCCAGCTTCAGGGATATTTTTACACCCCCTAACACTCCCAAACAGCCCCCAATTTGAGGTCGACCCTCCCCCAAATTTGGTAATGTGACAATGGTATGCATACAAAATGCATACTAATTAGCTCCGGACACCCCCCCCCCCAATTTGAGGTTGACACCCCCCAAATTCACAATCCTAGAAATATCCGTGGCCAGCTTTATTAATAAGACTAGAGGCCTTCGAAATGTGGATCTGGCGTATGTGTCTAATCTAGACTCCTGGACTCCGGGGGGGGGGTTGAAATTTCCGTGGGGGAGTCAGATAGGGAGTCTGGGAGAGCGCTATAAGTATGCCAAAATTTCCGGGGTTATTTGAATTTTCCGGGGGAAGGTCAATTTCCCCCCGGAAACGGCCTAGATTAAACCCTGCTGATCTGGCGAAGCATGGAAAAAATCAGCTGGACGGAAAAATAACAGCCAAAGAAGTCTGGAAGAAGATGGAAGAGAAGAAAAGCTTTAATAAGAACTATTCATACAAGACAAAAGAAGTGGATAGGCCATTTTCTGAAAGAAGAATCAAACCTACTAAGAGAAGCACTAGAAGGAAAGATGAATGGGAAAGCACAGAAAGGGCGACCAAGGACATCGATGCTCGACACTACGGAAAAACAAGTATTCAGCCATGAAGATAGAGAGGAGTGGCGACGCTGGATTATGGAACCTGTCTTTGGACACAACGCCTGGAAAATTAATTATTAATTACAGAATTAATGCCGATATCGCCCGATAATAATAGACTTTAAAGCGTTTTCGAATACTTAACCATTGTCGAAAACAGCGATTGCTGCGATGATCAGTAGATTCTTAGTAAGATCCATTTTTTATCGAAAATATCCACAGCCAAGTTCATCAGTCATATAGTTCATAGGAATATTATATTATCAATGGAAGAAGATTTTCATTTTCCTCTAATTTCAGCTTCGACTGGTGAAAGCTCATAATGTTTGTAGATAGCACAGCAGATAGATGTAGACCCTATACAGTAGCCTGTTGTCTACGGCGTCAAGCTGCCTAAATGCTTCTTTATATTTTAAGCAGCTAAAATCACGGTAAGTTGTTCGCCACGCGGTGAAGATAACGGTATTCTGAATCGATCGAGTGGAAAGGCGATCGATAGGAACGACATGGCGCCTGTTAACGCATGGAAGATCTCCAAGCGTTTTCAATCGTTTGAGAAAAACGGTCCCTTAACGGACGGTCGAGCGATTTGGATCGATTTTTTTACTAGGTCCGCTCGGTGGCGTCGCGATGGGCTGTGCAGGGCCACGGGGGGGCGAGTGAGGGGTGAGGGTGGCGGTCAGATGGTCCCTGACAGGGAGTAGAGTTTTTTTACTTTCAAAGTGTTCGGAATTAATGGCCGTTTTACGGTCTTCGTAGGCTCGTGTTTTTGCGGAGACGATCAAAAAAGATGGTCAATGGATGCCATAATTTAAGTTTAGGCTGCGAAAAAAGATTTCAATATTGTGGACTGACAACATTAGAAAGGAGAAAAGAGAGAGAGGGGGGATTTGATAGAAACATACAAAATAATGACTGGGAAAGTAGATGTGCCATATGATCGATTCTTTACATTGGCACTCTATAGCAGCACAAGAGGCCAGAAATGCAAATTGTTTAAGCAGAGGGTGGGTCCAAGAAGGAGCAGTTTAGATGAGGTGGGAGTGACAGTTGAAACAGTAAACGGATTCAAAGGCTATCTCGGAAAACTAGGTTATTGAATGCTGAGAGTTAGGCCTACTACAGTGGTTCTCACACAGGCTTACTTAGCCTCATAAGCCACTTAAAATCTCATTATTATTATTATTATTATTATTATTATTATTATTATTATTATTATTATTATTATTATTATTATTATAGCCAATCATGCATTAAAGCCAAAATTGTTTTAAATTCTGCAAATCGTACTCTAATAACGAGTAGTTAACAGCATTTAAACAACAGAAAACCCAGTAATTTATCCTATTTTCCCTATTCGTCCACCCGACCAAACACTCCCCGCGCTCTCCTCTAAGCAATTCGTGATCAATGGATCAATCGTTTTGCTTTTATGATTGATCATTCGATGAGTCAACATCTTCTTCGAAAAATATTTATCAAGCGCACTGTCACCGCTGTCAATCAAACAGTCAATCAATCGGTCAATCATCTATCTTCTATTTAGCATCAGAATGACAAGTCTATATCGACGCTGTAATAATACAGTGATAATTTTGGTGAAGATAACTTGCGTCACTCCTTTTTTACTGTTTTACGAGAGAGGCCTTGTCATCTAGTCAATACCTGAGTGCCAAAAAACGTAAGTAAGAATTCGTGACGCGGTGTAATGACGTCATGCGATTACATTTTCTCCTGAACAGGACAGGAGTGTCGATTTTCCTAAAACAGTCTTATCGATCCTTTCTCTTGTGTTCTTAGTTGATCCGTAAGTGTTTTGGTTGAGGTTATAAAGCCCGTAGTCAATTTTTTCAGCTGAGGCTTTTAGAATTTAGACGTAAGCGAGTGTCTTAATAAAAAATACATCGTCACGTTGGCGCCTGTATCAGAGTTAATTGAGCTGGTATTTGAGGAACAGTGGTTTTCAACACAGGAAACTCACAATAAGCCAGTTAGGCCTATTATTATTATTATTATTATTATTATTATTATTATTATTATTATTATTATTATTATTATTATTATTATTATTATTATTATTATTGAACAAAAGAAAGGGTAAAAGGTGGGGAGTAAATAGTTTTTGACATAATTGTAAGAGGGGCACTGAAAGTTGTCAGTTGTTGACAAGGGTATGGTCAGGCCTGAAAAGAGGTGGGCAGCCAGTGTTCCGGGGCGGCGGGGCCCATGGAGCTCAAAGGGGCCCGTGACCGGTGATTTATGTCATATAAGACTGACAAGAAAAAAGGTCATCAACACTTTTTCACACTTGTACCTGTATGTACTTGCAACGAGGACCTGGAAGGTCAACTTTTTCACATACTTAATTGTCAGGTCAGGGGCCCGTGACTATTTTTTTCACCGGGGCCCGGGAATTCTCTCGGCGGTCCTGGGGATGGGAGGAGGAGGTTGAAAATTGCCCGGAAATTGTTGACGTAATTAATGGACAGCCCCTAGCTTGTTTGTGCCATTGCACATAAAATCTCGTCAAAATCGTCCAGCTGCTTACTAATAGGTCCAATGTCTGCTGCGCAGAATATAATCAGAATTTACGCAACTGTAGGTCTCCTACATTGTGCGAACATCCGATCAGTGTTTAATCTAGACTCCTGGACTTCGGGGGGGACTGACAAAGCCGGGGGGAAACTGAAAAACCCGGGAGGGGGAATTTAGCTAGGGCTGCTGTTAGTTGATGTAGTATGCCAAAATTTCCGGGGGGAATTTGACATTTCCGGAGGGGGGAAAGAGCAATCCCCCCGGAAACGGCCTACCCCCGATACGCATTTCTGCTTTGCATTTGCGACAATTTACAATCGAAGGGAAGCGAATATATGCTCGCAGCTATTACTGTATAAACTTGCATAAAACTAAGCTAAGCTATTATCCATACGATTTATCGGTTATGTGCATTGTCTTTGTGTTTCTGTCTGTCTTTGTTTAGCGTGCACCGTTGCAACAACAGAAGTGAACGATTCGATATTATGCAGCGATTTATCGATTCATAGATCATCAGCAAGCAATCGCTGCTCTCTTCGCGGTCTCTTCTTCTATCTATCCCAGTGGTTCTTGGCCTCTGTTCAATCGAAGCCCCCGGGGCACGGTGAAACAATAAAAGGGATTCGTCTCTCTCTCTCTCCCTCTCTCTCCATGGGTTTAATCTAGGCCGTTTCTGGGGGAATTGCCCTTTCCCCCCGGAAATTTAAAATCCCCCGGAAATTTCGGCATACTATATCAACTTACGGCGCTCCCCCAAAGCCCCCTAGCTGACTTCCCCCGGCCTTGTCAGTTCCCCCCATCCAGGAGTCTAGATTAACCACTGTGTGTCTCTCTCCAGGGTTTAATCTAGGCCGTTCCTGGGGGGAATTGCCCTTTCCCCCGGAAATTTCAAATCTCCCCGGAAATTTTGGCATACTATATCAACTTACAGCCCTTCCCCAAACCCCTAGCTGACTTCCCCGGCCTTGTCAGCTCCCCCCCTGATCCAGGAGCCTAGATTTACCACTACTCTTTCTCTGTCTCTCTCTCTGTCTCTCTCAACCGACTATTAAAACAACAATGCATTTTTTCATAAACATTTAATCTTCTGATATCCGAAGCAGCTCACAATTTGAGGTTCTGTAACTTGATTGGTAATTGTCATATATTTTAAAAAATTCAAATACTTCAGTACCAGTCAAAACAAAGGCAGACACTTAAATGGGACAATAAACATGTCTGCTTCTGCCAGTCTGGCGTTTGAAAATGCTCATTGGCAGATAACACACACTGGACAAGTGAGGAGTCATAAGTTTTTCTAACTACAAACATCATCACACTACTACAGCTACTAGAAATGCCTCTCATCGGGCAGTGCTACACCTACATTGGCGTAAACTTGGATGAAAAAGTATGGGGGGCAGGGCTTAATCTAGGCCGCTTCGGAGGGAAAATTGCCCTTCCCCGGAAATTTCAAATTCCCCCGGAAATTTGGGCATACTATATCAACTTACAGCGCTCCCCAAGCCCCCCTAGCTGACTTCTCCTCGGCCTTGTCAGTTTCCCCAGAGTCCAGTGTCTAGATTAAACACTGGGGTTAATCCATATACCTTCCCCTTTTCCTATGGTGGCCTCTCAAAAAGTGGGGGCCTAGCCTAGAAGCCTAATAGAAGTTTACGCCTATGTACACGCAATATACATTACAGGTGTCACAAGATGTGTTTGGAATGGGTGCAAATGCAAAAAACTTCAAGTATTCTAGACAGACTGGATTGATTGACAGGATTACAAGCAAAAGGACTGAAGGGGTTAGAAAAACAAACAAGAATTCAAACTTCAATAAACTAGTGAACACCCCAAAATGAAACTGAAACCAATGTCTAAATGAAAAAGTCAATCTTTTTTTCCACAGCAGAGATCCTACTGAATCATTCAAAACTCTATTATGATGATGGTCATTATTATTATTATTATTATTTGTAGGGTGGAGAGGGGATTTCCCCCACTGATCAACTGCATCCCCCCTACTGCTACATCCCTTCACCACTCTATCCCCCACTGCTACATTTTCCCCAACAACTACATCCCTCAAAAACTCTTTTCCCCCTTAAATATCCCCACTGCTCCAGTCACAATTCACACCCTGATTATTATTATTATTATTATTATTATTATTATTATTATATCATAACTATTAACATGTTTAAATTATTAGTTCTTTTGGGAGTCTATTGTAGAGCAATGTCTGGGCTACAAACTTGTTAGCCTCTACTGAATTCTCCTGAAATTCATAATATTTCTGGCAAAACAATAAATTGTGAACAAATGGCAACATCTCAACACCAAGCACAGCCTTTGATATGAAGTCCCTGCATCAATGCATCACAAAACTTGTATTGTTTAAAAAAAACTCAGAAAGTAGTAGATATTAAGAATTCAAGACCGAAAAAAAACACGAAACACTGAAAAAAACACGAAACAATGGACAATGTTTTATCCAGCTAGTCGTTTAGGAGCGCAGAAAATTTTCACAAAATCCACGATAAAATTCCAGAAAAATTCTGGTCAAAATTCACCAGGGGACCATCCACAAATGACGTAACGCGCTTGGGGGACGGGGTCGTCTGGACATTTGTTACGAAGTGTGACGAGGAAGGGGGGGTTCCGGAAATGTGACATAACGCAATGAAAATTTTTTACGGTGATGACCTTTTTTCTGCTTGTCAGGGTATTTGGAGGGGGAAAGGATGACTTTTTTCTTGTAAAGACTTTTCAGAAGACGAAAGGGGGTTCGGCCCGTTGTTACGTCATATTTTAGGGGGTCTGGCTTTTGTTACGTATTATGGAGCGGAGGGGGGTCAAAAGTGCCAAAATCGCGTTACGTCATTTATGGACGACCCCTAGACAGTGAAAATTTGTCCACAGAGAATCCACAACAACTCAATCCAGAAAACTTCCGGCCAAAACTTCACTCGAACGCTCGGCTCACAGAGCACGAGGCTGAAGACGACAATGCAACACATAATAACCTGAGGCAGATAAAGAGAGAATACTCTTAGCTAAGCAACCCAGCAAGGAGCCTGTTACTGAATGAAAATGTCAACAACAGAAGATGTTCAATGTTCAAAAATTCAAGTCTCTCTCTGTCTCTCTCTCAAAGCAGGGTCTGCATTTCTAAAAAGTCAACGCAGTGCACTGAAACAACTTCCACTTCAACCCACCAAAAAACCACTTCTCATAGCATCTGCAAATCAAGAAATCAAATATAAATGCAATAAAATGCCTCATAAGAGAAATTATAACTATTCCTGAATAAGCATATATACATAAATGTTAAAAACTATACACACACACAGCAAAAAGCCATATATATATATATATATATATAAATGTGTATATATGTATATATATGCACATACATAATAAGCATTCTAGGGCAAAAGCTGAAAGCTCTGCTGAAGTTTTGAACAGCTCACACAAAGGTCTATGCATAATAGCATAATATAAGCAACAACATGCCAAAGCACTTAAATACAAGGATAGCGCGTGTAAATTCTCGTAAAACTCATCGATTGGAAACATTTATTGAAAGCGCTGAGTAGCAAAGGAATAGGTAAACCTGAAATCCAGTAAAAAGTTACAGACAATCAGTCAAACAATAATTCTCAAGCGTCAAAAATAGGCTTTCTAAGGCTTAAGGCCAATTACATTATTAACACGATCACAATAAGACTATGAATTCTGATTTTATACACAACTGCAATAACGTACAACTAGGCATATACGGTACTTTTAAATCAATGGAAGAATTCCTTCCTCCAAAATCAAAACAGATAAATAGTTATTCAACATGATAGGCACAATGCACAAGAACAATTTGTGAAAAATACGCAAGAGAAGCCACATTCATTTGAACTAAACAAGATTAAAACATCTCATTAAATCTGTGTAAAAATAAACCATACAGAAACTATAAAAAAACAGTGTAACTTATCCAAAATGTATACAGGTTTACACGGTAACTTATGCAATATGTATACAGGTTTACACTGTAACTGATCCAAAATAAATACAGGTTTTCACTGTAAATGATCCAAAATAAATACAGGTTTTTCACTGTAACTTATCCTAAATGTATACAGGTTTACACTGTAACTTATCCGATATGTATACAGGTTTACACTGTAACTAACACTGGCTAACACTGTAACTTGTCCAAGATGTATACAGGTTTACACTGTAACTGATCCTAAATGTACACAGGTTTACACTGCAACTGATCCAAAATGTATGCAGGTTTCTGACTGTAATAACAGGCTGTAACAAATAATCAAATTGCCCAAGAAAGGCAAGAGCTCTGCTAAACATTATAGCTAAAGTCTGAAATAAGAAACTGCTAACAGAAAAGAAGAAGAAATGTATAATAGATTGTCTAAACGTTATTGCCCATCTCATTGACTTTCTGCATTCAATGTTGATACACACTTGTACCTAAAGAAATTATCAACACACAATCAGTCAATCAATCAATCAATCAATCAATCAATCAAAATACTTCTATGGCGCCATTATCATAATGCCCAGGGCATCAGCCGATGGCGCAGCAAATCCAATCTGGTCAAGCTGGTCACCACTGTTCGAAATAACAGAATGTCATTATTACAGTTACAGTGTCTTATTCGGGCCTGTTGGGGGGGGGAGATTTTCCCCATAAAACCTCAAAATTCCCCCACAGAAAAATTTTCTGGCACTGACAAATTTTTGCATTAAACTATGTCTCTTCCCCTCCAGCCAGGTGATCGATTCCCCCCCTCTCCCCCACAAAGGCCTAGAGTCTGGATAAAACACTGCATTTTATTTTATAATTATTTTATTATTATTTTATTTTTTTTTTTTTTTTTTTTTTTTTTTTCTTTTTTTCAAAAATCATTTGGACTGTAAAGCGCTTTTGATTATGAACTACTGTATATTCATGTTTACGGCGCTATATAAATTGGCTTGTTTAATAATAATAATAATAATGTCTTGAAATTCTGCAACACTGTGGCATATATAATACTGCATTAGCAAATTGTCATAATACAGGGTATGTTAGTTTGTCTAAAAAATGTATGAAAACCGAACCAGAGCTTAACGATTGACCAACATGGCCAAGAACATTAAAACTGTGGCCGGAGGACCACCCCAAGCTCAACAATTTCCAGGGTCCATCTTACAGCCCAGTACGCCAGTGATGGCTAGGATGAGAAAGCAGATTCGAAGCCACATTTATATCAACCCCCTTAATATCTCTTAAATTCTCTCCTGGGATATCGAAGACAAGTAAAATAAATACTACATAGTCATCACCTGGCACAAAAGTCTTCGTCGTTTTCACTAACGCTGGGGACTTCCATGCGTGAAAACTTTATCAGCAGTCTATCGCCAATTTCATTGATTGCATCCAATGCCTGTTAAATCAAAATTCAACAATCAATTACTTCAAAACTCTAAGAATGAAAGGTATAGACTTGGACACCTGTGAAGCACTTTAGAAGGAAGACCAAAAGCTGCAAAAGGGGTTCATTCTGTACAGAAGTAGACTCAAAAGAAACAGATGTAGCAGACTCCACAGACAAAAGATGAAATAGAGTGCTTTCTGTATGTAGAAGTAAACCACAGACTGAAGGTAGAATAGAGGGTTTTTTGTACAAACTCAAAGACAGAAGTTATAGAACTCCACAGGGCTTTTTGTACACAAATCAAAAGGCAACAGTCATCAGTCAGACTCCACAGAAAGAAGGTGCAATAGAGGGCTGTTGTGTGAATAACTCAAACAGGAGAAATCAGTAAACCACTCAAAATCCAAACCACAGACAAATTAATGTTGATTATTATTTTAATATCCAGTTATTATTATTATTTTAATTATTATTATTGTTATCATTATTTTATTATTGTTTCATTATTATTATAACTATTATTATTATTATTATTATTATTATTATTATTATTATTATTATTATTATTATTATTATTATTATTATTATTATTATTAACACACCTCGTCCAGCATTTGTTTGGTGTGAGAGGCAGATAGGCAGAAACGCGCCCTGGCTTCGATGATCGAAGTGGCCGGAAATCCAACCACTACGGTCGCAATGCCCCGTTCAAGACATTCGTGGCTAAATGCACTAAAACAACAACAACAACAACAACACAGGATCTCAGCAATTAAAATAAGAAGCTAACATAAAAAAATAGCAAAGGAAAAATTCCCAACTCATCGATCTAAAACAAGATTCAAGCAGCCAACTAGGGGTCATTCATTATACAGGATGTGGCAGATATGGTCATACTAGGGTCGGCTCAACATTAAATGCATTGTATTTCCACTGATATGACAATAAATAAACAAATCAATCAATCAATCAATAAACTTCTATAGTGACACTATCATACACTGAGAAAGATGAGCACCTCAAATATATCCAAAGCATATCCAGATAATACTAATCCAGCAGTATTTTTGTTTGCACATAACAGGCATAAAATAATCAAGTTTTACTGTAACAGGTAAGGGTCCATCCATATAGCATGTACGCAGTGAGGGGGTCGGATTTGGCAGATTTTTTTGTATTTACGGTGTGCAGAAAGGAGGGGTTGAAAATATGCCTTTTTGCATACGTACTATATGGATGAGCCCTAAGATCAGATTAATATAAAATGTCAACGTATAGATCTTGAGCTGTTTTAAAACCCTGTAAAATGTTCCTCTAGTTACCTCACTTTGGCCGGACAGAACAGAAGAAGAGGAACAACTGGAGAGTCGATGTTTCCATAGATGATGAAACCCATTTCGTGCAAACGTCGCCGGAAATACCGGCAATTCCAGGCAAGCCGGGCAATTCTACTCTTCCCTATTTCACAAACAGTTTATTAACTTTTCATAACAAAAACGCCCAAATATTAGTAGTTAATTTGAGAAAAATTAAGCAGTCTTTTGCTATCGATTAATAGTAATGACATTTTTATCTCCAATCTCTAACCTAAGAGTCAAACCGACCTATTGAACTTTCTTTTGAGTGTGACACTTAATATGAACCAATATATTTAGATCTGAACAAGATATACTAGAGATGTTTTACAAACATTTTGAGAATCAATAAATAAGTAAAACTAGCATTTATGCTGCAAAACAGAGAACATACTCACAAAAAATGGAAAATAAAATTATTTTAGCCATTTCAATACTAATTTTCTAGTCCCCCAACTACCCACAGATTTTGTGTGAATCTCTCAACCAGTCCCAGTCCGAATAGGGGCCTCACATAGCCAGTGTTTTATCCAGGCCTGCTAGAGGAAAATGCCCCTTTAAAAAACCCTCAAAATTACCCCTCCCCAACAAAAAATGTTCAGCAGCGACACATTTTTGCATTAAACTGTGTCTCTTCCCCTCCAGCCAAGTCGATTTGCCTGGGGTGGTCTGAATAAAAAAAACCACTGCCCGTGGATATGCCATAGAATCAGATTTAACTGACGTACACACCTTCCTTTGTCCCATCTAGGCCCATGATAATTGACAGTGATGAGAGAATCTGTTGTGAGACGGGGGCAGGCATGCTTGTGGCATAGCAGGCACTGTGAGACCGCACACGCAGGTAGTCAATCAATCCCTTCAATCAACAAAACTGTTTCAATCAACAAAATTTGAAATGCACACACCGTTTATTATTTGCAAATCTACTGCAATCGGCATTACGCAAACTACAGTTAAACCCACATTCTGTTCTGCATTGTCTAATGTAACTTTGTCACACATGACAATGTAAAGACATAAAATCTAATTTCAAATAGTGCATAATAATGAAATCTCAATCACAAAACAGGGGTGCATCCAGGAATTTGGTTTGTGGGGGCAACTTGTGTTCCATTTATCATGTTACCTTGTCTTATCCATTCCCTATGTACAGGGTGGTACAAAAAATCTGGACTAGTCTCATTTAGGTTTGCATCATTTTAATATAGTCCGGTTTTTTGTGTGCCACCCTGTATTGATGCATGCAGCTGAAATTATTGAAAAGCAAACAAAAAGATGACAACTCACTCATTTATTTGCAGCTTCATAATTGTCCACTTTTTGTCGTCAGCAAAATAAAATGCTGTGGATTTGCAGCTTCATAATTTTCCACTTTTAAGTCAATGCTGATCAGCAAAAACAATAAAATGCTGTGGATTGGTTTGGGGGCCATGTGCCCAAATCCCCTGCCCACCCCAATCCCTGGATCCACCCTTCCCTCTCTCCATCCCTCTCCCAATCGCCCCCCCAAACCCCCGTTCCCCTTCCGTCTCCCCCCAACCTTTTCCCTCTCCCCATCCCTCTCCCAATCGTCCAGGCCCCAGACCTTCCCTTTCCCATCCCTTTCCATCTCCCCATTTCCTTCCAATCGCCCCTGCCCAACACATTCCGGCCCCGGCCCCAAACCCCGTTCCCCTCCCATAAGTCAATGCAATGAACTCTTCAACAACAAACAATGAAACAATATATATATATATATATATATATATATATATATATATATATATATATATATATATATATATTTATATGGGATTAAATTTTCAGACGTCGTCACCGGCATATTTAATTTTGGAAAGCTATAGCTATCTCAGGCTATAGGAGCTAAAAAGATGAGGTTTGCACCATTGTTTAGATATATATATATAAAATATATGGAAAAATGAACTACTGCCTGCTGGAATTAATTGAGGAACAAAATAAACATTTGCATGTTGTTTGGCAAAGATCTATCAAGTAACACGCCACTTTAATTAGTCTCTCTCCTGAATTAATTGCATTACAATTCTAAGAAGATTGCATATTGATTACTATTCCTAACCTCTGTGCAAAACAAAAAGTGCCAGACAATCAAGAGAATTGGCTCTGAAAAATCAGCCAAAACAAAGACTAAACAAGCTCTGACCAGTTGTACAATTTATGACTCCTCACAACTCCCAGCATTAATAATTAATTAACTACAGGGTGGTGCAAAAAAACCCGGACTGTATTAAATGCAAACCTAAATGTGACTAGTCCGGTTTTTTATGGGCCACCCTGTACTGACCATTCTGGGCCACAGGTTAGACAGCACTGTTCTACTGTGGTAATTAAACACCTAACATTAATTAATACCAAGACAAAGACTCTTACCTTCTTGCCACCAATATACCCCCCAGCTGCTCCAAAACTTTTCGTGAATGTCCCCATCATGACATCAACATCTTGAGGGTCGCAGTCCCAGTAATCTACGGCGCCACGCCCGTGGGGGCCTAGGGCCCCGATGCTGTGAGCCTCGTCTAGGTAAAGATATGCTTTGTACTTTTTCTTGAGTCGTATCACATCGTGTAGCCGTACGATTGAGCCCTCCATGCTGAAGAGAAAATTGTATGGCTCAATCAGTAATTTTCAAATGTATATATATATATATATGTGTGTATGTATGTATGTATGTATGTATGTATGCATGTATGTATGTATAGCCATAATTCAAAAATCTAATGTGCATATCCTGCAAAGGTTCAAACAAAACCAATCGAAACCAAGCATTAAAATTACTGCACCAGATTTTTTTCTGATCTAGAACAAATTTTTTTCAGGCAAAGTCTTTTCTGCTAATTTTTTACACTGCTTTCACTCTAAACTTGGCTACTAAACAGAATTTATAAAGAAATTCTTTAAAAAAAAACTATACCTTAATTGTAACGGACTGCAACATCAAACAATAATTACAATACAATTACAGAACAGCAGCATAGTATAACAAAGCTACAAAATTTTTCTCCCAACCTGTAGACACATTTATTTAATATTGGATACGAACTGTGTT
Source organism: Metaphire vulgaris (assembly GCA_018105865.1). Taxonomy (NCBI): domain Eukaryota; kingdom Metazoa; phylum Annelida; class Clitellata; order Crassiclitellata; family Megascolecidae; genus Metaphire; species Metaphire vulgaris. The sequence continues at coordinate 1,771,724 of CM030871.1, read as the reverse complement.
AACCCCTTAACTGGGGATCCCGGATATATCCATCCATTTTACATTGAGTTACAGTTAAATACACCGTTAAGGGGTTAAGCGCTCTTGTTGTAGGCCTTAGCCTTGTCTACTGCGCTATATAAATTGTCAATAAATAAATAAATAAACCTGTAGACTCCTTCCACTATGATAAGTATCTTCTTCCACGGTCTCTTTGTCCGTGGCTGTCCACCAGAGACGGCTTCGCGCAACTTATGTTCGAGATCGCTCATATCTTATAGAAGAAAAATTAAACCAACGTGACTTCTTTGAATAATATGGTTAGGACAAAGTACTGTGTACATCAGAACGTTCCATTCGAATCAAAATATCAAATATTAGGGCTCATCCATATAGTACGTACACAAAAAGGCATATTTTCAACCCCTCCTCTGTCTGCACACCATACATATGCAAAATCTCTTAAATCCAACCCACCCTCCCCCTCACTGTGTACGTAGTCTATCACACATTCATTTACTTTATTTCTCGTTAATCCAGCAACAAATTTGTCAAAATTGGATATAAAAGTGATGGAAACACACGAAATTAACACAGAAGCTTATGCCTAGTGCCATGTATATACAGGGTGGTGCAAAAAAACCCTGACTAGTCATATTTAGGTTTGCATTTAATATAGTCCAGTTTTTTTGCGCCACCCTGTACTAACCATTATGCTTGAAGACTCTGATAACGGCCCTTGAAAGTCTGGCACCAAGGATGATGGATGCGTGATTCAGCTCATCGCTGAGTATTAACGAACCCTGAAAGCAACCAAATCAAGCCCAAATGCAATTAACCCCTTAACCGTGTATTTAACTGTAACTCAATGTAAAATGGACGGATAAATCCGGGATCCCCAGTTAAGGGGTTAACCAGAAAATCGATCCTCACTTCCACAACATACGTATTGATTCAGCATTCCAGAAACCAGAGGTGCCACTAGAGTTGGCATCACCCATTGCAACAAAGCCGTGGTGTCACTCTCCACCCCTCTGCCCCCACAAAAAAAAATTACACCATGTACCACCTTGAGGTCTCCTGTACCAGTCCTAACATACAAATGGAATAGCTAAACCTACAGAGTGGCACAAAAAAACCGGACTAGTCACATTTAGGTTTGCATTTAATATAGTCCAGTTTTTTTGCACCACCCTGTATTTAATTTATAAACACTAAATGCTTTGGTGTCACCCCTTGTGAAGTTGTAATTGGCATCACCAGGGTGCAGCCCAAAGTGCACATAAAAAAGGTGTTTCAAAGTGAAAAACTGCAAGATATAGTAATTATTTAGAACATGACATACCTAGAAATTCTCCTATGTGTACAGGGTGGCGCAAAAAAAACGGTAGGTGGCGCAAAAAAACGGACTAGTCACATTAAGCTTTGCATTTAATATAGTCCGGTTTTTTTGCACCACCCTGTATACATAAAAATTTAACAGCATTTTTAAAAAATAAAGCAAAAATACATCATAACATCGTCACATTAAACATGAACTGTTTCTGAACACCATTAAGATTCTCTTCCGTTCAAGAGCGTTCAGGCGTCCGTTACCTTTCCCACAAGAGCCGGGATGTTTGAGGAATTTGTTGCAAAACCCATCCCGAACGTAATAACAGATTCGACGCCAATGAACTGGGCAAGCAGCCTCTCCACATCAGAATTCAACTTTATATTACCTACAGAATTAATTATATCGGTCAACTCAATCAGTGGTTTATAAAATCATGCAAATACGAATAAATTATGCAAATTTAAATAACTAGGGGTAGGTTCTCAACTTCACGACTCGTGAGTAGAACTGCATGATCTATCTGCCTTACTGCTTTGAGCAGAGCTAGTCTGCCAACTCAGGTTAGAGTCCTGGGTGGTTGCTCAAAGATAATTGTACCCTGTCAGACTGTACATAAAAACCGATCCCAGAGACATTGCAGGAATTCGGGGATTACGATTTCATGATCATCCCACTATAGCAGCACCATGGGTTAAAAACATCCCTGCGACTGTAAAAGTGCGCTACAGGCTCTGACCAGAAAAGTGCGATATAGAGATGCACTTTAAAATTATGCAACAGGAAAACTCTAGCAGCTTGAAAGTCGGTACTGTTTTGTACGCTTTCTGGTTCTTCGTCTGCCTCAAGAAATACAGGGTGGCGCAAAAAAACCGGACTAGTCACATTCAGGTTTGCATCTAATATAGTCCGTTTTTTTTGGTGCCACCCTGTAGATGTTTTAAGCAGTTACCTATTTCGTGCCTGCTGCTGCAGACACCCAATCCATACTGAGACAACGCTTTCTCTGCTGCGTTCGCGCAGGGGCCGTCGTTTTCAGCGAAACCAAGGTAATTGTACGACCCCATGTTCAAAACGCGCAACTTCTTTCCAGTAAAGCTATCGGACACGTCGCAAAAAGAACAAAAACAAAAAGCAAGTAAGTAAAATCTTGTAAATTTATATAGCGCTTTGGAAAGTAGTACAGTAGTAGCTGCTTATTCTTATGCGCTTAACCTTTCTTGAAATAGCTGTTATTATGGGCAAGGTGGGTTGTCGGCCGGGCAAAGGTCAGTGTATCCATGAGGGGGCAGGTCGGCACATAAGCACATAAAGTCAGCACAGATCAAAACAAAAGCAAAACACAGAAATGGAAAATCCATCACAAAGTCAACCTTCACCTGTTGCCAATCAGTCAAAAACAAATGCTCTACAGGGTGGCGCAAAAAAAACCGGGCTAATCACATTCAGGTTTGGCATATAATATAGTCCAGTTGTTTTTGCGCCACCCTGTATAAAGAGCACAGGTATTTCTATTTATGTATGGCTCTAGCAGTACATATATCCCTGTGCCATAAAACACAATAAGATGAGAAATAAATACAATAAGCCTAGACATAATACAATAAATACCAATTATACTCATAGCCACACTGTCATAGGTGAACACTTCTATTAGGCTTCTAGGCTGGAGTCCCCCTCCACTTTTTTAGAGGCTACCATAGAGAATGAAAAGGTATAGGGGTTGGCCTCCAATTTTTCATCCAAGTCTATGCCTATGCATACAGTCATATAAGTATGTGTGCATATCTGTGCGTGCCTGTGTTTGGATGTGTGTGTGTTTCTGTTACTTCTTAGAACAGTGCTTTACTTTTGCAGACTGGCATAAAATTCTCCTTATGCACCATGGACCTGTGCCATTTTTTAAAAATGTCTCCTTATAATTTGGAATTTTTAAAATTGTATATGACCTCAATATAGGATGTGTCTGAGTGTGTCTGCACAGTGCACACATCTTAATATACATTTTACATACATCTTATACATCTTAATATACATTTTACATACATCTTATACATCTTAATATACATTTTACATACATCTTATACATCTTAATATACATTTTACATACATCTTATACATCTTAATATACATTTTAACATAATTGTTTGTATTATACCCACATGCTAAATACAGCTCAATAATACTTTGGGATGAGAGTGATACATTTAATGGTGGTCCCATTTTCATGGGTAAAAATTTTGTTGCAAAATTTTTACAAACCAAAGAAGCCGTTCTGCGGACCACCACTTTGGGAAGCACAGTCTTAGAGGAAATGAGAACACAGTCGTTGTTTTTATTTCACTCGAGAGCATTTTGAAGTAAAAAAATCGGTCACTAATAATAATCATAGAACGTACTAAAAGGTCCAGCCATGATCATCTGTTTTTCGCTCCATCAGGTCAAACTTCGCGCCCGGGACGCTGCAGATCGGACGGTTCCAACAGTCCCGCACTCGACGGTAAAGATTGCGAGTATAGAAACTTTCAAAGCTTTGATAGAGTGGCACCCATCCCTACAATGTAACAACACGGTAATCACTAGATGTTTCTACATGTACGCATTATACTCTTACATTTACAGTACGATGGTGGGGCAAAGATAAGGGTTTGTTCTGTGGGTCCAATGTCTGTATAGTGAGACACCAACTTGATAAGTGCTCAGGGCAGAAATCGCAGGCTGATGATCAATTATCCTCAGCCTTAAAAATATAAGGAAATGTTTTGGCCAATTGTGTTACGGCAGAATTTAGGCAATGATAGTATTGAAACCTCAACACACTATTTCTTCACTTGTGTATCTCTGTCTGTCTTCCTATGTCTCTCCCTGTCTCCCTACCTCTGTCTGTCTCTCCCTCTGCCTCTCTCCCTGTCTCTCTCCCTCCCTCTGTCTGTCTGCCTCTCAATATGTTATTCAAGGGTCCAGGTTTGATTATCACCAGAAAAGCAACAAAAATTATTACATTACATTACACTACAAGACTAATTATTACAGTGAGACAACAAAACTGCAACCCCAGCCACGGCCAACAATGAAACAAACTAAAAGCCGAGTTTCTGGCAACCAAAACCAGCCGCTATGGACTTACCTCTCGGACATTCTCAACGGCCACGGGAACCGATTCTAAACGGCATTTGCGGAGAAATTCCCTAAAGTGTCCAAATATTATCAGGATCCCATAGCCCAAGTAGGTCATTATTGCCACAACCAATGGTGTCTCTTCAAACGATTCCACGGTTTTCCGTTCAGATTTCCCAATGGAATTCAGCTACAAACATCAAAAGCATGTTGGTAAAATTTGGGGGTCTCTGCCGAATAGGTGTGAAAAAAGTCATCCCACAAAAAAAGTTTGACATGCAAAAAACCCCAAAAACCTTATCAAATCTCAACAAAGTCTGACAAGCAAATAAAAGGTCATCAGAGAAATAACGTTTTGGGGGGTGGTGTTACTTCTTGAATTGGGGGGTGTTTGGGAGCTATTTAGGATACATACCATTGTTATATTAGAAAATGTTGGGGTGTCAACATCAAATTGGGGTGTTGGGGTGTTAGGGGGGTGTAAAAATATCCCTGCTACCATTTAACTCAGTGTTGGTGCCAAGGAGTAAGGGGAATCTTGCAGTACTAAGTGAAATGGATTTAGAATCGAATAGTCAGGAAGGATTGGTGGTCACAAAAGCTATCTTTAAAAATGTACCTGCCGATCTGGAAGTAACACCAAAAATATACGGATTTTCCCTTAACTGAATTAAAATGCTGTGTTTACTTTAGGCACATGCATGCAAGTGCATGCTTCAAGTGGTCAAAATTCAAGATACAACCAACCACTGTCCATAACAACGGTATCCATGTCAAGGATAGATTCTACAGTGTTATTCACGACTCTGCCAAACACTTAAAAAGGTAAGTGTAGGACTGTCAAGTAGCTTCACTTCAACCAAGCCTACAGGCTCAAAATGCTCTGCAGAAGAAGAGGAAGAAAAAAATTTGGATATCGCGAAATGCTCGGTCGTCATAGAAAACGACGCACGTGCGCAGCAGTAAATGAAAACCACCTCTCCATCAGCCTACCGCTACAGCGCATAACCCACTCCGCCATCTTCCGCCATGTCACATGCTTTTCAAACTCCTGACCCCGATATTTGCATTGGTCAATAACGCCCATATATAACTGCAGTGGTGTTAACACTTAAAACCAGTTTAGGTAATAACATTCTCAAGTAAATCAGCTGCAGGTTTGAAAAAAGTCTTGTTGGGGATGACAAAGCCATATAATCCTAAATCTAGACAAGAATGAAAACAAACTAATCCAATTCTAGGCTATGGATTACCACTAGGTGACCAAGACATTAATTTAACCCCTTAACCGTGTATTTAACTGTAACTCAATGTATAATGGACGGATATATCTGGGATTCCCAGTTAAGGGGTTAATGAAGATAAGAGATTACAGGGCCCCTAAATAACAGTGAGCCAGCAGTTCAGTCATGTTAAACTGTTGAATAGCAAGGAACCTAAATGGAGGCTAAGCAAACTAACATCAATTAGAACTGCTGTCCAATATTCAAAGATCAACACTACAGCTAATGATTCAGAGTTCATGTATACATGAATATTTCACTATCAAAGCAAGATTTCTCAATAATAAACTGCATTCACGGCACGTGCAAGCAAGATAAGATGGGTGCAATATGCACCACTCTGCCCGAGGCCTACAGGTCCTCCTTTCATCTTTCTTAATATCAATTAAGATGCAGAAGATAAGATTACAACTGGATATCAGTCATCTGACGTCATAGCAAACAATTCGCCAACATAAACATCTTTATCAATTGACCGTCTTTATTAACTGATCGATTAAATGCTCAAGAAAGAAACACTGGTTTCCATCCCTCAAAATAATGGCCAATCCCAACCAAATAACAAAAATATAATATTATTTGCATAGATGTGTAGCAACTCCACAAGATTACTGGTATTGATATTTTACACCCACAGTACTATGTTGGCCAAACTTAGATCCAGCCAATCATCGCGTTTTTACATAAATTTGTGTCAGCCTAATCACACAACACAAAACCTATCACATGACCAACAAGTAGTGTACACTATGTCACGCACAGACAATATAAGTCAATTCAACGTATTTGCTTTAAAAAATGAGATGCCTATGAAAAACAAGTTTTTTAACTCCCAGATTCTCACTCTGTGTAAGTTTTGAAGGTCACCCAAATGGGGAAAGACAAAAGCAAAGACCATTCCCATATGCCCAATGACCCTAGGAAAGCTGAAAGGTATGATCTTTCGAATCTTCAGGGTAATCGGTAAACAATACTCTGTAATTTAAAAATCCAAAAAGCCACATTTAACAGCACGATACCAAAACAAAAATATGTCCACACGTACTTGACCTGAGAGTCAGCGTATTCAAATTCTAGTACAACGAGATGGCGCTACATAAATGTCCAGTCACCGATTAAAATTAATTAGGAACTCCCTTCCTCTATACAAGACTTCCCCGAATTTCCCGACCTACCGACGGCCGCGACAGCCTTTCCGACGACAGTCCGTACTTCTCATTCGCTTTCCGGGGGAAAGTTCCGTCGCCCGAAGCGTCGACGATCGTCCTTCCGGCGTCGGGGCCCATACCCGGAGCGTTGCCAACCGTCCCAGCGTCGTCCATGTCTCTTCAGTCCGCCATTTAATTATGACCGATCGGATAGGTCCCGATGCTGCTGTCGCTCGAGATTCTAGAAAAACCCGCAAACTGTTCGAAAGCGGTAGATGTCGCATCCCGGATAGCCGCCTGAAATTCCTATGACAACGATCGCGGCTAAAAATAATCGCGGTAGGAACTTCTTCGTTGCAATGTTAACCAAGCTAAGATCCGCCTCTTTGGGAACCAGGTAGAATGCTAGGCCAGGTGCTTAAATTTTGGTGGTGGCGGCTGACTTTTGCACCCCAACTTTTAGAAATCAAGTAGGAGAACCGGTATTGAACGAAAATTCTTGACTGGATGAAATGACGATGAAAATGAATGTATTTCAACACATTCTCCCAAAAAATACACTAGGCAGAGAAAAATGGAACAAAGAGCCCAGTATTTTATCCAGACTCCTTCCTTGGGGGCGGGGTGACTTGGCTGGAGGGAGAGACACAGTTCCGTGCAAAAATTTGTGTCAGTGCTGGGATTAGGGAGATTTTTGTGTGTTTGTGGAGGAAAATTTCCTCTCAATGATCAAGCCTCTATAAAACACTGAAAGAACCTCTATGGAAAAATAGCACCAACAATTAGGTCAATATATTATCGTGATTTTACGCCTTAGATATCTAGCTAAGTGAGGATCTGAAATCACTCGGCAAATCAATTAACTTCTCTGGCGTCACGACAGTAATGCAGTGGCGGCTCTAGGATTTGGCATGTGGGGGGCGTTGGGGTGGCAACTTCTAATCATGGGGGACAACCATTTGTTGTTGAATGTATGTAGCATTAAGTATAGGGTCCCAACAGGGGGGCCACTGGCGGGCCAGGCACTCAATAGGGGCACGGGCCCCTCTGGCCCCCCGGTGGAGCCGCCACTGCAGTAATGCCTGAGCATTGGCAGATGACATTCAAAATGCAAACCAAATTATAGCCAACCTTAGCCCTAAACAACTGTGAACAACCTAGTTAGGCTTATAACTTATGAGTAGGCCTAGGCATATACAACCAAAATTACTTTGACTTTCCTATAGGCCTAACTTAGATATCCTTAGGTTTTAGATACGTCTATGGATTTTACCCAGATTGAGCGTTCGTTAGTAAGCTAGTGGCCAGGTTCTGATAGCGCTATATAAATTAATTTTTGCTTACTACATTACTTACTTACTTTTGCTGTCAATCGTAATGGGCGTGGCTGACTGTGTCGTTTAACGGCTGCGAAAAAGTCTCGATCGTCTGCAAATCGAATGGCGTGATGACCACGTGACAAGGTAGTCATCGGCCCTTGTGATTAATACGGATTATGACTGTAGGCCTAGTCATGCATTTGGGTCGTTACTCAGTCACTTCGAATGTGTTTTCTAAGCGTGACCCAAACACTAGCACGACTAAATGGACTGAATTACCAAGCGATGGCTTAGTAGCGTCATTTCACACTTTTCTTGGGAGCAAGATAATTTTTGGCAATTGTTGGCAAAATTTTGGGCCCAATGTTTGCAAATTTTTGCAATTTTTGCACATTTCGCATTTATTTATTTAACCCCTTAACTGGGGACCCCGGATATATCCGTTCATTTTACATTGAGTTACAGTTAAATACCCAGTTAAGGGGTTAATACATTGTGCATTATTTCTTCATTTCCTTGTGGGTCACGTTTTGCATCCCCCACAAACTTCCTATAGTTTTTTTCACCCCCACCAAGAATTCCTGGAACCGCCACTGCGTCTTATATTATTATCGAGGCTTTATATAGACACCTATAGTCTAGGCTGTAGAGACTCAGAGAATAACCTATATAGTATTGATTTTCACGAATATAGTCCTGGGTGCATTCCGTGCAAAAATCCTCCCGTGGCTGAAAATTCACTTTCTCTTGCATGCATGTAATCAAAGTATGGGCCTATTAGAAGTTTGGAGAAAGCTTGTAAGCCACCAGGGACTCCCCCATTCAGGACTAAGCTGATCTGAGATTCGGGCAAACCGATGAGAAAATATGAACAAGTTTATAGTTTATGTCTGAAATATGTCCCAAATTGAGAGAGAGAGAGAGAGAGAGAGAGAGAGAGAGAGAGAGAGAGAGAGAGAGAGAGAGAGAGAGAGAGAGAGAGAGAGAGAGAGAGAGAGGATGAATGTTA
>CM030871.1:1705036-1760036 GCA_018105865.1 Metaphire vulgaris | reverse complement strand
TTAGACACTTAAGTTTTACCACACACAGAAACGCGCCGCCAAACTCCGGCGCTAACGGAGCGCATGGTACACCTCTAGAGTACCCTTCACCACCCCATATATATATGTATGTATATATATATATATGTATGTATATGTACATGCACCAAAAACATATACTAGTACTTTCGCAGGCATCTAGATTGCACAACAAGGACGCCGAATCAAAACAATAGAGTATGAGCTTAGAACTTATGCTGCGCTCAATATATGAGAGAAACATGTAAGCACATATATATATATAATATATATGTGTATATACATACATTCGCGTTATTCGCCTATATATGCTGTTATATATATATATATATATATATATATATATATATATATATATATATATATAGAGAGAGAGAGAGAGAGAGAGAGAGAGAGAGAGAGAGAGAGAGAGAGAGAGGCTTACTGGGCATATAGCCGAATATATATATATATATATATATATATATATATATATATATACATGCTCGCCTCTGGCGAAGTAAGTGATGTACTTGCTTTATTCATTTTCTCCAACACCAATGGACCACCATGCAATGATCCTGCGTTTCTTTGGATTCTCGTCGAGACAGTGAGGCAATGAGACGGAAAAACACACACATATAGCTGTCCTCACATGATTTGTATACCGTATACAGAGAAAGAGCGAGAGACAGACAGACAGACAGACAAAGACAGACAGACAGTCAAACACCGAGTGAACGAGAGGGAGAGAAACAGAGACAGGGCCATGCAGAGATAAAGAACGACAGAGAGACAGAGGGAGGCAGACAGACAGACAGAGACAGACATACAGACACGGAGAGACAGAGATGAAAGGACCATGCATATACTTATATCTATACATATATAAGTTCTTTCGTGTGTATATATATATATATATATATATATATATATATATATATATATATACACACACACACGTGACGCTTCCATTCCGGCAAACTGAGGCATCAAAACTACTTTCATTTATTACAGGTGAACCGCAAAACCCCCGAGACTTCCAGATTCGATTATTGCGGGGGAAATGAACCTTCCACTTAGGAAAACTAGGGTGTCATATATTTGGTGTACTGAGTAAATTACTATATTGACCCTCCAATTTCCTTTTCCATGTGGGTTTAACCGTCTATTTTAGAGAGATCTGCGGCGTGATCAAAGCCGCGTTTAAACAACAACTCATTCATACGTTGAACGTTAATAGTGAACCTTGGCAGGTACATTTGACGCAGTAGGAACAGTTTTATGACCTATATGAAAGGGCAGTTAGATACATATTATTTTTTGAACGTCAAAATGAAAGGCTAAACCTTGTGATCACAGAATTTCCGATAAACATTAGGCTATAGGTCTAATTTAGCCTGTTTTTTTATGGCTTTGCGGTTTCAAATCAGCGCTATAGTTAAATCAATATAGCCTATTATATATTTAAATTTGTAAAAAGTCATTCCTGTAGTGCTTCTGAGTGAATAGCCACGCAGGGTTTTGGCAGGATATTTCTAATATTCGCTGTTATTTTCACGAGGCCATGTATTATGTTAAAGCACCATGTCTTAGAGGAATAGGTTTACTAGCTAACAGTCTAACTTTTGATTAGTAAAAAAAAAAAAAATAAACTTAGTGGTGGTTCCATGTGGATATGCATCCCCCACCGGACTTCTTTTTTTCTTGTGAAACCTATTTTTGGGTAAAGGTCTAGTAAAACTACGGGGAAACTGCGGATGACCTTTTTTGATTTCGGTTAAAATGTATAGTAAAATTAGGGGAAAATTCCCCTTTGTCAGCCTTTTTCAGCAAGGTTTATTGATTTTTCCCTTCTCTTTTCACCCCCCACACAAACCAACTTCCTATGAATTCAATTCACCCCGCCCCAACAAGAAATCACTGCTTACTTACTTTATTTTAAGCGCTTCGTCTGCATCAGAAACTGCAGTTATATAGGAACATCTCCATACAGGAAAGAATTCTTAAAAACGGAGGCGAAGCATAATACAGTGATCACATGCAAATACGCGGGAACGTTATAAAAAGACGTTCAAAGTGGCGAATTTTTTTTATAGCGATTAACTGTTGATGCTTTCACAGATGTAGGCCTATAGGCGAGATAAGGCTGTTTGCCATTGAGTCCAGAATGGCGTTTACACTGTAACTCTATGGCCCCGTAAAACCGGTATTCCTGTTTCATGACCACGCAGGGATATTTTTACACCCCTTAACACTCCCAACGCCCCCTAATTTGAGACCGACACCCCCCCCCCAATCTCAGCTATGGGATGGCCGGTTTTTTTGCTTGTCAGACTTTTTTGGCAGGGGACCCCAGAATTTACCGACACCCCCAAAATTGATAATCCTAGAAATAACCCTGTTCATGACCTACACAAATCGCTGGGCGCCAACGGGTTAAGCATCGAGACAAACATGGAAACGGGTCCATTTTATGAAACCCAACCCAACTCAACCCATCATGATTCAAACCCAACCCAACCTACAAAAGCAATAGGGTTACCTAACCCAACCCGCCGTTGGCAACAAAGCAAATTTAATGAGTTTATTAAGCAATGACTTATTTTCTTACCCAACCCAACCCAACCAACCATAAACATGGACATTTCTGACCCAACCAAACCCACCCCATGGGTGGACCCAACCAACCGAAGTCTATATCTGCGACAGCTTCTTTTCTTTCGCAAATATGCTACAGTCGTTTTTTGGTCGTCCGTTTAACTGAGTTTCAAAACCAGAAGTAAATAAGACTGCAGTTTCAAAAGGCCAGTAGAGGGTCCGAATAGTCCAACAACTACAAAATTCCCGAAGCCCATGAAAAGCCGTGTGGGAAAGATTACCCCCTTCTCTCAAAAAACCTCTCCAACACATTCAACGTTTACATCTACAAAATTGAAGTCTATCACGTGAGCATAGACATGGTAAAACATCTCAAAGACTGAAATATGTAAGCACTTACAGTAGGCCTATATACTGTATATTGTCGTTTTTACAAGTAAGGTTTCACAATGCAACTTACATACAGTACTCAATCAGTTAATACAGGAAATCTCTTCAAAAATCTCAGTTTCTGCGAGAATTTGGCAACTGGCGAAAGATAATCAAGAAATCTCAAAGAAATTGCATTTAATAGCAGAGCCTGATAGAGAGAAATGTATTATTTTTATCGGACAAAATTAATTAGAAGCAACAAACATACATGCCTATATATACAATAATCGTTTCTTACGCTGTTAGTGTAGGCCTACAGCAGGCCCATTGACTAATAAATCGAGTCTTGTTTCTAGATCTTCATTGACAAAATACTGTATACGCCACTGTATAGCTGTTACTTGGAAAATTGCCTAAATTTCAAATAGGTTCTGAAATTCGCAAAACGCTTAATAAGTCTTAAGGAAGGTATATATATATATATATATATATATATATATATATATATATATATATATATATATATATACTGTACATATATATATACTATATATATATATATATATAGCATATATATAGCATACTGTATATAATGATTCAAGAAATTTATCTGGCATAAATTTTAACGCAACTTGGTATAAATAATTTCATTTTAACACATGGATGAAATATAAGTTATTCAACTCTCTCTCTCTTTCATATATATATATATATATATATATATATATATATATATATATATGTGTGTGTGTTTAGTGCTCTATGGTTACAGGGGAGTTTGCGCTTGGCGACGACGACGAAGAGGAAGGCGAAAATGTCGACGTTCCTGACGACGGTTTCCTAGCAACGGACGTCGTCGTCGTCGTCGTATTGGCGTTGCCAGGCAGCCAGTCCTTGCAGTACGGAAGACGGCGCACCGATTGATGAAATCCATCCGAACCAAAGAGAATTGGATTCAACGAAGAGGTCGACGACGACGACGACGTAAGATTCGGGATCCTCTGGAGAAGATCGAGGGATGGATTGTTGCACGGATCTCGGATGTCCAGGATCCGGTCGACAGAGAAGGAGGCGGGAGGAGCCGCAGCGGGCGAGCTCAGGTACAGGCCCACGGGATGCAGGGTGGCGGGCGGACTCCAGTCGACGACGGCGCTGTCCCCGGCGGCGGCGGCAACGCCCGGTAGGGGGCGCAGCTGCGGGTGGGGCTGGTGGTGGTGATGATGGTGCTGGTGGCGGTTAAGATGATGATGATGGTGGTGGTTGTATTCCGCGTCGCCTGGAAAGATTTTGAAATGGTAGGGGTTGGATGAGGGAATGGAATATGCGGGCAGCATCAAACCCCCTCCGGGTTTTCCACCCACTCCCCCTCTTCCTCCTCCCCCGCCACCTTCTCCTCCTCCGTCGATGTTACCCACTGCTGCAGCTGCTGCTGCTGCTGCAGTCATGACCGCATGGTACTGCTGCTGCATCTGCCAGACGAGGGGATGCACGTGATGGCCGCCTTCCCCCGTGGGCCACGCAGCCGCCGCCCCGTACACGCCGGCTCCTCCGCAACCGACCAGCGGGGCCCCCGGCGTCTCGATCAGAAACGCCCCCTGGTGATGGTGGTGGTGCTGGTGGTGTTGATGATGATGGGCGAAGGCGGCCCTGCGGACGGCGGCGATGCGGCTGCGGGAGGCGGACGTCGTCCGTCGGCGCAGCTTCCCCGTCGTGCCGCCGATGAAGACGTCGTCGGCCGACGGGTCGAGCATCCAGTAGTTGCCCTTGCCCGGGTCGTCGTAGTGGCGCGGCACCTTGACGAAGCACTTGTTGAGGCTGAGGTTGTGCCGGATCGAGTTCTGCCAGCCCTGCTTGTTTTCCCGATAGTAGGGAAAATTCCGGATGATGAACTCGTAGATTCCGTTCAGCGTCAGCCGTTCCTCGGGACTGCTGCGAATCGCCATCATTATCATGGCGTTGTAGCTGTACGGGGGTTTCTCCGCCCGGTTTGTCGCCCCTCCCGGTACGCCCCCACTTGTCGGGGACTTGTCGCCCGCCGCTCGTGATGGGGCGTCGGGGTTAGACGATGACGTCGAGGATTTTTCGGTGGTGGGGGCTTGTCCGTGGCTGTTGTGGCCCCCGCAGCAACAGAGACGCTGACATTTCCTTTGTCATCGGCGACGGAAACTTCTGAACAGACATTAAACCTTTCGATTTAAAGTAGAGAAATATCAAGGCATGTTTTAACTGTTAACGTGCAGTGATACACAAAATGTGCAGCGGTTAAATGAAAATGTGCAGTGGTAAAATGCAATTTTCTGTGCTTTGTGCAGTGATAAATTTTCCGGACGACCTTTTTTGGTTGTTTTTTTCGCGCGGATGTCCACAAATTTTCTGAATTCAGTGCTATAACAAATTTTTCTTAAAACAGTCTCTGGTATAAATGAACTGAAACTCTATGCCCACTATGATTGCACTGAAACGAATGTAGGCTATATAGGCCTATATATGCTATAGCACGTTGTAGGCCTAATCAACTGTTCATATATTGTCTTTAAAATGAAAATGTGGGCAGGTCTTCAGTTGAACTTGTTATAAGGCTTAATATTTCGATGTAGGCCTACTGTATTTTACAAATAATGATCACTTCATATTTTTATCAAGCGAATAACAGTGTATATGCCTAAATATGAGCAAACTATTTTATTGTACTTATGTTTCGAATACAATGACTGCAAGATTATGAATAAAATGATGACGATTAAAGTAAAGATAAAGAACACGAACAAGAAGGAGAAGGAGAAGAAGAAGAAGGAGAAGAATAAGGAAGAAGAAGAAGAATGATGATGATGATGATGATGATGATGATGATGATGATGATGTGATGGTTTCTATGACAACAAACCTGGTTGATTGATGACGTCATCGTCATTCTTGGCGTCTCCTTCGCAATTCCGACGACAGGCGGCGCTTTCGTCATCATCATCATCATCATCGTCGTCGTCTGACGTCAGATCGAGAGTCCCGACGTTTTCGACGTCCACTTCCGGTTCCGCCGCCGAGTCAACAACATCCGGTTCCTTCGAAGCATCTCGTATTCCAGTCCTCTCGAGATCCCCCGGGCCTCCCCCGCCACCCTCTCCATCGACAGGGGCAATCAGTTTGCATCGCTTGAGGTGGCGTATTCGATACGCGGCACCATCGCCGCCGTGTTCGCTCAACAGAGCCTTGATACGCCGCGATTCGTACTGGAGCCGCCTCCTTTTGAGTATCTCGCAAGGCCCTGTCCTCGATTCGCCCTCTTCTAAGCCCTCCTCCTCCTCCCGCTACCAGTTCCTCTCCCGCATCCTCCATGTCTCCATCGTCCAGTCGGTCCCCGAGGACATTTCGGATGCTAAACGGGTGCCACTTGATGGAAGCTTCTGGAGATAGCATCTTGGAAATCGTTCGAGAACTTTCGTAAGCCTAAGCCTAATATTCGACGGAATTTTACGAAACGCAAACCGAAGAACCTATATATAGTCCTATATATTTGAACGCGCTCTTCGAGAATATATTCTATAAAGTGATTTTCCACGCCGAGAATCGAACCGTGCAAAGTCTTTAAAAACCACAGATTCGGCGTCTTTTACCGCAGGTCGTTTGGCCTCAAAACAGCCTTCAGTCGCTGAATCCCTTGCATCCCACTGGTTCCTCGCTGCCGATATTGGCAGGTGCCCGGTGCCAGACGCAACGCCCGAAGGGGGCGGTCCTTGCACGATGATTGACAGTTCCAGAAACCGCGCGGCCGCAAAACTCCGGATGGAAACGAGGCTTCGATGATCGTTCGAATCAAATTGACGTCATGTAATTAGCTACCTGAAGACATCGAGTCTTACCTGCGCTGAATATAAAATCTTCTTCCTAGTAGCATTCGTCTTTGTGAATCTACCAAAATAAAGTAGGAGATTTGAAATGAAGATGGGGCCTACTTTAGGCTGTTAGGCCTACGATTATAGGCTACTGGATTAGAACACATGGCTTAGGCCTAGGCCTATATTATCGATTAGAAATGCAGTTATAGGCCTACGATTTGACGATATATTATAAAGCATAGACAAACATGCTAGGCCTACACTTGTCGAATGGGGAAAAAACGGCTTGTTTTGACATTTGCCCGTAACTTGGCTAAAACATCAAAAACGATTTACGATTTCGTTTAGTTTTATATCGAAATCTGTTACTGCTTCGTCTAAATTTGTCAAGTGCTTTAGGCCCTGCCTATTTTCTAGACAGGGGGTGAGGGGCTATTTTGTCACTGTGATTGTGTAGCTCAGTTGGTGGAGCGTGAGTCAGTCAATCCGGGTTCGATGCTTTGGCACTCGTGTGACAACCGGCAAACAGTGGAAATTAATATGGTCTGCCTATAAGTTTAGTGTATTATTATCGTCAAGGCGCTATATAAGTGTAAGATTTACTGGTAGGCCTACAACTTTACTGAAATATAAAGTTGGGTTTAGAATTCGATATTAATACCTACACTGTAGGTGATGTAGGCCTACGGTATGTAGCAGGGACTGTTTAAAGAAAAATTTATTACTGCACTAAACGCAGAAGATTTGTGGACATCCGCTCAAAAAAAACAAGCAAAAAAGGTAGTCTGGAAAATTTACCACTGCACAAAGCACAGAAAATTGCACTTTACCACTGCACATTTTCATCATTTTATCACTGCACATTTGTGTATCACTGCACGATAAAACAGGCCCTGGTTTGCAGATCAGATCAGACAACCTAAATATTAACAAGTTTATTCGTTTGCGTTGTTATCGATTGATGTTTGTAGGCTACTGTCAGTCAGCAAAGGGAATAAAGAAAGTTGTCAAGCTGATACTAGAAATTAAATGTTACATCATACATGTTCGATTTGCTATGGACTAGGGGAAGGGGAGTTAGCCCAGCCCTGGGGATAGAATCAGACCCGCAGTGGGGTCAGTAAATGTTGGGTCTTAACAGTCAGTTGAGGTCGAAAATTCTGGAGGGGAGAATCCTACCTCCCAAAAAAGTGGACTGCCCTACCCAGTAAACCTTTCCCCTTCCCAGCCTATTCTCTAAAAATGAAAAAAACTGCTGTTAACCTTTTTTGCTCGTTAGTCTTTTTCAGGGTGTTAATACGTCATCTGTCCGGGTCCCCTACAAGTCGCCGCGGGGCCCCTGTGTGCATGCATTTTCCTCTGCCCCTCTCTCGGCGGCCACACGGGTCCCCTTTGGGCTCCACGGGGCCCCGAAACAATGTACCGGCTGCACCCCCTCTCTTCAGACCTGCAGCGTCATGCATCCACCCACTTGTTTCTTCTAATAGCATCCTGCCTCGCAACAGCTGCTGAGGGTCGGTTCCATCTCTATATATGATGCACGTCGATTTTAATACGACGTAATTGGTGTCAGAGGTAATCGAGGAAGGCCATACGACTATCACCGCTATATATATCGGCATCGGTCGATTATACCGCAAATCAACGCATCCGAAGTCAATCGGTCTTCCTCCTCCTCCTCCTCCTCCTCCTCCTCCTCCTCCTCCTCCTCCTCCTCCTCCTCCTCCTCTCCTTCTCTTCCTCCAGCTGTTTAATTGTCGACGATTGCTATAAACCCAAATCGCCTCCGTTTTTTTCATTCATGGGTCATATATATATATATATATATATATATATATATATATATATATATCATCATCATCATCATCATCTTTGCTTTCTGCCAGCTCATCAGCGGCAATAGCTAGACACAATATATATATATATATATATATATATATATATATATATATCATCATCATCTTTGCTTTCTGCCAGCTCATCAGCGGTAATAGCTAGACACAATATATATATATATATATATATATATATATATATATATATATATATATATATAGAGAAAGAGAGAGAGAGAGAGAGAGAGAGAGAGAGAGAGAGAGAGAGAGAATAGATTATATTCCAGAAACGACGCTGTTTGAATCAAACGCGGGGCCCAACTGTACAGGAACGCCCGATCAAAAAGACCTAAACTGCAGGGTCCCATACCTATAGGCTATACTCGTTATGCGCATTTACGAGCGCATTGTGTAGCCTACACCGTGTCCGCGGAAAAAACGAGCCTCTAAACTTATCGCAATGACTACCTCGAATCTGCACCGATTTGGACAAAATTATATAATTGCATAAAGAGACATCTACAGTATTTGTGTCGTTAGCGCAAAATTTCATTAGAGTCCGCGTTTACTCGTTTGAGCGGTTTGTAACTTTTGCAGTCAGCTGTCATGGCGCAGCCAGAAATTTTATTGGGGGAGGTATGATGTGATTGGGTGGGTGGAGAGTGGGGGGTATAAAACCTTTAAAAACTTTGAAAATCTTAAAAACACATTAGGAATTGTAAGGTTGTCTGATTCAGCTGCAGCGAAGCAGGATGCGATTTTGCATCTATACAGTAGATGTTGACAGTTGGGTTTCATACTTAACAAAGGGTTCATTTTTTTCCAGAACACTGTGTATTTCTATATAGACCTATACACATCCCAGAAAATTCAATAATTCATCGTAACAATGACAAGACGCAGGATGTTAAAACCATTAATACATAACAATGATATAATTACATAATATATTATATACCGCTGTAAAATATAAATGACAGGCTATCTATCCTGTGATGAATAAGTAACGCAACCAAACTAAATATCCTAAAATTAGGGATAAATAATCCATTAACAGGCACTGGTATAGAGCTTAAGGATAGAACTATTGGCTGATACCCTAGGCGCCATGACAGAGGGCGCAATAGAAGTTGATTAATTGACTGATTTTCCATAATTTTGTTGTTCATCTCCATTAGGTATTCTGAAGACAACTGGCGTAGGTAGAGTTTCGGAATATGAGGGGGGCATTTTCAGGGTCCCACTAGGAGACTAGGGCGGAGTTGCAAGTCGCCCAAAAATTAGGGCGGCACTATAGATTAATTAAAATCTTGAACTTTGGAGCAAATTTGCAGCCTAGCCCCTTCCCTTATGCTATCGGGTATTTGGAAACCACGCTATAGCCTCGCATTTGTTGATGTCAGTATATATATATATATATATATATATATATATATATATATATATATATATATATACGAATGTTGCATGCAGTTGTCATCTGACAACAGTTGTTGAGTTGTTGTCTGTGTTGTTGTTGTTGTCGAAGCCTCGAGTCCAGTTGACACTTGCTGATAACATCACCCACAAGCCCAGAAAACCAGACACACACACACACACACACACACACACACACACACACACACACATATATATATATATCGTGTCCAAATCAAGGGCTGCTAAACAGTGGTGATATATTAAGTGTTGGCATCGGTTTGTGTAAGTCATTCTCGCTGCCAAACACTAACACACTGGTGACAATGTCTGACTCTTAGGGACAATGTTTCAACTGTCAAGCGGGCATGCCATTATCATACGGGCAAGGTCTATATGGTCAGCGCAGCGGTCAAACGGGGCTTATAAGACGCTAAAACCAACCGTGCTGATAAAATACGCGCTTTAGCTCAATCTTCGTGTAATGCCGTTCTTGTAACAATGTAGAATACAATTCAAAGTGTAATCCATGGGCGCCCGCACATTGGGGCAAGAGGGGGCACTTGCCCCAACCAGTGTTTAATCTAGGCCGTTTCCGGGGGAAAATTGCCCTTCTCCCCGGAAATTTCAAATTCCCTTCCCTCCGGAAATTGTAGAATACTACATGGACTAACAGCTGCCCCTAACAGAATTCCCCCCGGCTTTGTCAGTTCCCCCGGCTTTTTCAGTTCCCCTCGGAGTCCAGGAGTCTAGATTGAACACTGGCCCCAACCCTGAAAAATGCAAATACCAATATTTCACAGTGAAATTTGAAAACCTTGCTCAAATATTAACTAAATAAATAATGCGTAATGTAATGCGTTCACGCAGTCCACCTGCTGACGAGTCACCACAATAATCTGATCGCTACTTACTTACTTACTTACTTACTTACTTACTTAGGTAACAATTCTCTCGGCCTGTAAACCGGCCAGCATAAAAAACAAGCCACTTAAAATGTCGCAAATATTTTCCTTTTACTAATTTCTATACTTAAAACTGGCATCAGTAAAAGCTTCGACCACCACCAGCATCAGCAGCAGCATCAGCAGCAGCAGCAGCAGCCCACCCCAAGGGCAGATGGGAATTCCCTGTCATCGATCGAATCCTTCTACCGGAAGTTAACCGCCTCACTCCCTCGCCTCGCTTCCCATGTTATAGCGCCACTACAACCATATAGGAACGAACCATGCACGGGTCAGGAAATTTATCCGCAGGGGACTCGTATAAGTTATAGGCCTTGCTTAGGCCTATATGTTCTATGTCGTTCCCAGCAGCTTCTGCGACTGCATGCTGAGGCCTAGTTACGTGTTTGTTGTCGACTACGTTGGACAGAGGGCGCCATTATTGTTTGACACGAGTCGTGTTTGACGGTGACATGACTTTCGCATTCGTCGTCATCGGCGTCATGGGAGTCATGACTGTCGACATCCTGTTTCTATCGAAAACTCACAGGCACACACGCACACACATACACACATGTATATATGGGAGAGAGAGAGAGAGAGGGGGGGAGAGAGGAGAGGAGAGAGAGAAAGAGAGAGAGGGCGAGAGACAGAGACAGAGAAAGGGCGAGAGACAGAGACAGAGAGACACAGGGACAGATACAGAAATAGAGAGAGTGGAGAGAGAGTGAGTGAAGAGAGGGAGAGAGAGAGAGAGAGAGAGAGAGAGAGAGAGAGAGAGAGGAGAGGGAGAGAGAGGAATGGTTGTATCCATATGCAGTGCATAAGCTTCGTAAATGGATTACAATCATTGTTGTTGTTGTTATTATTATTATTATTATTATTATTATTATTATTATTATTATTATTATTATTATTATTATTATTATTATTATTATTATTATTATTATTATCATCATCATCATCATCATCATCATCATCATCATCATCATCATCATCATCATCATCATCATCATCATCATCATCATTATTAACTTGTCATTATGCACTTCTTTAGCATCGGATCTAATACTCTATAGAGGTTCTTTGATGGTTCTCCAAATCTATCGCTATTAAGAGACCAGGTCGATACCAAAGATGTTTAAACGCGGGAAACATTGAGATGCAGATCTGCGGGGGAGAAAAAGCCACCTGCATGGAGAATACATGCTTTATAACCTATACTGGGTTATAACGTACTAAATTTTACAGAGCCGCTAAGTACGTTATAACGAAGTTTTACTGTATTCGATCTTACAGACAGACAGACAGACAGACAGACATATTTATGTATATATAGTGTTATATGCGATTGATAGCTCATATATGGATATGTATGAAATCTGATTCTGAGCAGCCAGATGCTGAACGCGCTGCTGCTGCTGCTGCTGCTGCTGCTGCTGCTGCTGTATTTGCTTTCGAAGGACTTTCACGAGAACTCTTGTATATCGTGCGTCGCATTGATTTCTTAAAATACAAAGAATGGAAATCCATGGTCACCAACATAGCATGCAATACATGGCACACGAATAATAATAATAATAATAATAATAATAATAATAATAATAATAATAATAATAATAATAATAATAATAATAACAATAACAATAATGTGATTTTAAGTGGTTTAGGAGGCTAAGTAAGCCTGTGTAAAACCACTGATAAAAAGATAAGATAAGAAGCAGAAGAACATGGCATATACATGCAGATTTATACAGCGCCATTCTACGGACACTTATATAGCGCTTGCGGTCCCTCAATATACTCGTATACTCGACGTTCCCTCAACAACCGCAAACACCAGTCTCGAGACGTATTAGGGCGCCTATCGAATCGCGGCGTAGCGAGGCGTGAATCCTCGTCGCCATTTTGCCGTTCGGTTCGTTTCTCCACGCGTCGCCGAACAAAATCGTCGGCGCATAATTGTGCAGCCACCTCCCCCGCCACCCCCACCCCCCCCCAGTTTTTCGCCGCTCATTATAAAAGTATGCGCTCGCTGCTCATCGCGCATGCGTAAACCGAGGAGGAGGGAGGGAGAGGGTGGCGGGGTGGAGTGGGGTGAGGTGGGGTGGGGGCGGCGCGGGGGGGGGGAGTTCGAGCCTCGTTATGACAGCAGTCAACGGACGGCGTGTGACGCGGAAAATGGGGAAGAGAGAGGAAAACGAGAGAGATTTTTGAAGCAGCGCTCTCGACACGCAAAACCGGCAATATTCATTTGTTAGGGTGGGGAGAGGAGGGGGCGGCGGTGGGGAGGTAGGGAGGGAAGAAAGGGAAGGGGGCGAGGAGAAATTTAATTCAGCGAACGCGGTACTGCTGCCGTGGAAAGTCGCTATAAAAGAGTATCGCGTTGAACGCGTTCGACACACATATATACATATAAGATGAGCAACAGCAGTCCATCTCTCCCTCTTCCTCCTCTTCCTCCTCCTCCTCCTCTTCTTCTTCTTCGCGGCCGTCGACGTCGTCGTCGTCGTCATCATAAATGGAAAATTTTAACGAGGTAAATATTATCGGCGCTTCTGCTCCGAGTATCGTAACGTGCCGCCGGCGGTTAGAGCGGAGAAGAAGAAGAAGAAAAAGGAGGAGGAGGAGGAGGAGGAGGAGGAGGAAGAGGGAGAGATGGAGAAAGAGAAAGAGAACTGGAGGGAGAGGGAAAGAGAAAAAGAGAGTCGGGGAGAAAGAGAAGGAGAGGGAGACGTCGACGACAAAGGTGCAAAAGGTATAGGCCTATATATAGGGGCGTGCACAGTTGACAAAATCGTCGCGCCGCGGGAAAAGGAAGAAGAGGAGTTGAGTGAAGAGAGAATCTATATACAGTTTAGTAGCACTTCATTTCGGAGCGAGATTGGCTGCTGCTGCTGCTGCTGCCGAGGAGAGAGAGAGAGAGAGAGAGAGAGAGATGAGAAAAATGTACGCGCCCTGTTTGAAAGCATATCTAATTTCGGTCATCTCGGAAAAACGACGAACTTTCTATATCCATGAGTTCGGCATATTTTCCAATTAGAGCACGCTCCTCCTGTGCACAACACAGACACACATACAAACACGCGTACATAGACACATACAAACACAAGCACACGAACAGACGATATCGCTGAATAGACGCGATCAAACGTTTAGAATTATATACGCCGATTAATTACTTAGGGTTGTCGCTGTATGGTTTCAGATGTCATGACTGCAGGTAATTATTTAGACTGGTCTGCCATATTTTCTCAGATTTTAAAATCGTCACATATGATATACCTGTGCATAATATTATTCAAAAGCATCGGCAGATATATGGATCACAAATACATGTATACATATGTACATACATACATACAGTGACCTATCCAATGGGGGTTTTGGGGTTAAAACCCCCTTGGCTGCCGAAGATATTTTAAAAATGTGTTTGTCAACCTCCCTTGGCTACCGACGCTAAATAATTTGTAAGCGCCATAGAATGTAAAGGTGTAAGGTGACGAACTTTTTTGCTTGTCAGTACATCTGCAAAGGAAAAAGTACAAGAGGAAAGATGAGTATGACCTATTTTTGCTTGTCAAGATTTTTCGAAGTTGGTCATGATCAAAACCAGCCCCCTTCCCAGAGGCGGATCTAGGGTATTCGGCGCCCGGGGACAAAGTGTACGTTGGCGCCCCTAACAACTGACAAGCAAAAAGGGTCGTCACATCGTTTTCGGCGCCCCTCAACTCTCTCTCTCTCTCTTCATATAGTGCTGACGAGCAAAAAAGGTCCTCGCAAGTGTTTCTTCTACTTTATTGTGCATTTCACTTACCCAAATATCCAATTTTGGCGCCCCCTCGATCACCTCGACGCCCGGGGACATGTGTACCCCTGCCCTCCCCTATAGATCCGCCTCTGCCCCTTCCGGAAATCCTGACTACACCACTGCATACATACATATATACACACATGCATACATACATATATATATACACACACATACATACATAAATGCATATATATGTGTATGTACAATGTATGTTTTAGTATAGGCCCTATGTAAGTGTGTGTGTATAATGTATATATGTACGTGTGAGCCATATATACCTGCCGGCGATTCTGCCATCGGCGATGTTGATGCTGCTGCTGCTGCTGCTGCTGCTGCTGCTGTTTCTAGCATCATCTCGCATCTCGTAAATGGGGCGCCAGTGGGATGAGACAATTTACAAATATTTCAGCCTGCGGTCGGCAGCGTCGACGCATTAATTCTGACGTCTGGTTACGCCGCCAAACGCCGTCGGAGCCCCCCGCTCAACGTCGCTCTTGTTTATATATCGACAAGTACGGAGGATACAGAGACGCGCTATACTCTGCCTATACTATAGCTACGGGCTACGGCGGTGGGGGGCGGTAGCGCTGAGGGGACACGGAGAACAGGGGCAGAGGTGAAACTTGTAGTTCAGGCGAATCGATAACGATTACGTGTTGCCATGCGGTAACAAACGGTATAAGATAAGAATGACGCGTATATAGACTGCAGTATATAATAATAATAATAATAATAATAATAATAATAATAATAATAATAATAATAATAATAATGTTAGTTTGATAAGTCGTTAACTTTGTATAAACATCTTAATATCAATTAGATTTCGCGAGGGGTGGGGTGGGGGAAGTGGGGGGATAGAGAATCGAAGGAAAGAATTTGTATCTGGTATATTTATTCACAGGGAATGCAGGCATTGGACAGAGATTGCTACTTTTCTTCTCCTGCTTCTCCATTTTTTTATCTTAGTTCCTTTAAAAAGTAAAATTTAATATATCAGATATCTAATAATATATCTAATGCTTGAAATATGAAAGATTTTTGCGTTTGTATTTACAGCTATTTTTTTCAGATATTGAATTGTAAAATTAACGATCTTTGATTATGACTCTGATACTAAAAAAAAACTGATTGGTTGAAGATGTCATATGCTCAGAACCCTCTACAATAGCCGTTTAATTACTTATTAAAATGAACTTCTGACTGTAATGTGATAATGGACTTGAAACGCGCTCATATGCCTATATATACCTATACAATTCATTTAAGCATGCACAATAAAAGTTGGCGACCTTTTTTTTCCTTGTCGGAATTTACCGAAGTTCGGAATCACGTGAACCATAGCCTTCCTCCCCTTATAACATTCCTCCCCTTCGGAAAATCCTGGTTACGCCACTGCTGACGTCTATGACTTATGAACCTAATATTGGAAGTTGATGCTCATCATGACGACGACGTTAAATGAAATAGAAGAGTGCAGCAATGGAACGGTGGGAATTTGGGAGTGGGGGGGTTGGGGGGGTTGGCCAGAGCCACGAGCCCCGCCTTGAAAACAGGGACGTAGCTAGGCATGGGCTTGGGGGCTTGAGCCCCCCCAATCTTGAAGCTAGCCCCCCCCAAATGAATTCAAGCCCATATGATGTTGCGGCCTGCGGGCTCAAAAGTTTTGTTGGTGCAGTTAGTGCAGTCTTGAGTGATCAGCACCCATAACATCAATACTCTTACGACTCAATATTAATGATTTCGTGGTGTCATTAATACGCTGCTCTTCCCTCGATCGCCCTACTAGGCAATCCGTTAGATATTCGCCAGGTCTTTCATTTAGTTGTTTTCCCTCGTTCTCGTACAAGTCAATGGCGGTAGTGTGTAGTATGAAATGGCTGGGAATGCTCTATTTCGAACTCTGTAGATCGAAATTGATAATGATATTATTGATTATTCTTGCAAAGTTTAAAGCAATGAAGAAGGAACAAGATGAAAATGTGGATTTTGTCGGATAATTTCTTCAAATGGATTAGATTTTTACATATCTAGGGCCTATATACCTTCTATTCAACAGATCTTCAACAGGCTTCTCTAACAGAGCGAATTAATTATAAAACTTTTTGATGTCTATACAGTAAAACCTGCTGCAGGTCTATAATGAACCAGATATCTTAAAACATGCCTGCGTAACAAAACTGGCGATGACCGCCTGAGTGACACTTGGTAATTTTGTTTGTTCACAATAATCGTACGTTGGATATTGCCGGGGTCTTCAGAATTTTTCAGCCGCGGGCCACATTGCTGACCTTCGACGGGTCCGCGAACCACATGCACAAGAAATTATATTTAGCAAAATACGCTATATACAGCGAACAATTATCTGATAATAACAGACTACTTATCGTTGAATTATGATGCAGTGCGCAATGCAGACTGCCGAATATCAGTTGCAATTGAAATGGTTTTTAACTACTGTGAGATAAACGAACCTGATGCATTTCTTACAAAATTACGTTAAACTGAGGTTCAAAGTGTGTAGTACCTTAAATAAGAAATTACAGACATGGAACCTATTGATACCAGACCTGTGATTTTGTGTCCAAAATGCTCTAAAACACACGTACGAGCATCTATGATTTCAAAAAAATTTCGGGGGACAAACCCCCGGATCCCCATTCTAAGGGGCCGCGTCTAACGCGGGAGAATGGGCGGAGAAGAAAGGGGAGTTAATCTTGGGCTTCAGCCCCCCCCCCCAAACCTAACCTAAAATCCTGGCTACGTCACTGCATGAAACGCGCCCAATCGAAGGGTCTAAACACATAATTTATGTTACTTAAAACAGTCTCATATGAAAACTACTCAAAGTTTGTCCTTTAAGTATATAATAGGCATAGCTATATGTCTTAGTAGAATCTAGTAGAATTTCATTATAATGTACCGGTCTATAACATTTATTAAGTTATAGGCCTATACCCGAGATACGTTATATCCAAAACCATCCAATACGGTATAGCACATCACACGGTAGCGTATACATTGCGGTACGTTATAGCCGACCATGCGTTATAACCGAGTCCGTTATAACGAAGTTCTACTGTAGGCCTATCTATAGTAAAAGAACCAGGCATGCAGTCACTTCGGTATTACTTTCGAAAGCGCTAGACCTTACGAGATTTTACTTACTTACTTTTAAAATACTCGACAGTAAAGGAAAAATTCGAGAGAGAAATTCTGTGAAGAAGTTGGTGAAACTTTTATCGCCGACTTTTTTCCTCGTCAATTGTCGTTCTATTTTAGCCTTTTTTGGGGGGGGGGAGGCGAGGAGGGGGGAAGAATCTCTCCAACGCGTGTCGAGAAAATTTTGTACGGCCATTCATCGTCAAGTTTCCGTCGCTTACTTACTTACTATCCGGTACTTGAGCAACTTTCTCTCTCTCTCTCTCTCTCTCTCTCTCTCTCTCTCTCTCTCTCTCACTCTCTCTCTCTCTCACACACACTTCTCTGCTTTTTTCCCTGCCCCCACCCCACCCCACCTCCGTCCCAGCGTCAGGTTTATTCGCCTGTTTGTCGGGTTCAGCTGTCTCCTTGTCTTCGGTCGGTCGAGCGATGCCCGCCGGTTAGAGACTAAGCTGGTCTGGCGATTTTGCGTGGCGCGGTACGGCGGGGGTGGGGGTGGGGGTGGGGGTGGGGGGAGGACTGAGAATTAATTAAACACGAAGAGCGGTTGGGGTGGCGGTGGGGGGAGCGGGGTGAGGGGGGGGATGGGAGCGACACCCCGATAGCACCTGCTGATGGCGTCCCACTTGAGATGGTATACATCGCGCGAGAGAGAACGGGTTCTTCTTAGCGCCAACCATCTATCCATCCGTTCCGAAGTTAACTCGACGTTAACTCTACTCTGCGACGACTCTTCTGTAATAGAGAACACATCCCCTCCTCTGCCTCTCTCCCTCTCTCTCTCTCTCTCTCTCTCTCTCTCTCTCTCTCTCTCTCTCTAACGTTAACTCGAACTCTGTTTATCCGGCGAAGCCGATAAAACAGCCTCGGAAAGAAAAACCATGTACGATTTCCACGACTCCCCCCCCAACCCATTTCCCCCGCTCCCGTACCCCCCGGTATCCACCCCACCCCGCCCGCCCGCCGACCCGTCGATCCGCCGCCGCGGCAGTCCAGCAGCAGCAGCAGCAGCAGTCCCCCCCGTCGACTTGAAAAGCCCTTGTCGTACGCGGATGAAGTATTGTCTAAACGCAGACAGAGAAGGTTACACGAGCCGTAAACATTTACGACACTGGCGCCACCGCGCGACCGATGTATGTAAAACAACGGGCACGCCAACACACGTTCCTAGAGGACGGAGAACGACGATTTATTGACGCGCTACGATGAGTGCTCGACTCGAAGAACGGTTACTTCACTCCTCCGTCCGTCGGTCGGTCGGTCGGTCGGTCGGCAGGGGGCAGAGGGGGGCTCAACAAGGGGTCGAGGGTTGGGGACGGGGGAGGGGGGACCCCGTGTCCATGGGCGTCCGCAGAAATTTTTCCAGAGGGGTGCAAAACAAGGTCTTGTGACGAAAGAAATTTTAAAAAAATTCCGGGGGTGGGGGTGGGAAAGCAAAACAAGGTTTTGTGACGAAAGAAACAAGTAATTTTACGTCTTTCATAACTCCAATTTGAGACCGACACCTCCAACACCCCCCAATTCCAGCTATGTGATGAAATATTTTGCTTGTCAGACTTTTTCGGGGAAGGGGACCCCAGAATTTACCGACACCCCAAATTCATAATCCTAAAAATCCTAGCCCGTGCCCCTATCGAATGCCCGACCACCCCCACAGTGAACCAGGGCCGTCATAATTTCAATGTTTATCCAAGGGGGCAAGACTTTCGACTGCATGGCAGGCAGTATTTTTAAAATACCTATGTAGTATGCAAATTGGTTTTGTCCATAGTATATGCTACATACGATACTACATAGTACGTGCCAGTGATTGTAATAAAATTATAAAAACAATTGAGAACATAACAATGAATTTAGAAGCACAAAAATTCGCGAAAATTTTTCCCCTAAAAATCAGGGGGTCAACGGCCCCTGCGTCCCCCAACTGACGTCCCTGCAGTGAACCCCATACTCATTCTATGCAGCTAGACCCCCTCCTCCTCAACAGCAAAAACCTTACTGCGACACTGTTACTGGTATGCACTACGG
Source organism: Metaphire vulgaris (assembly GCA_018105865.1). Taxonomy (NCBI): domain Eukaryota; kingdom Metazoa; phylum Annelida; class Clitellata; order Crassiclitellata; family Megascolecidae; genus Metaphire; species Metaphire vulgaris. The sequence goes on along the minus strand of CM030871.1, from coordinate 1,740,034 downwards.
TAGTGGCGTAGCGAGGTTATACGGCGCCGGGGGAGGGGGGGCGAAACATACTGATGGCGTCCATTCAACTTCCGAAAATTCTTGACCATCAAAGAAAGGTCGGTCAGGTCAGTCATTTATTTCCCATCGGCGCCTTTTCAATTTGCGACAAAAAATCGTGACGAGGAAGATAAAGTGTCGTCGCTTACTTACTTATTTAACTGCGTGAATCGAATGATATTTACATTCTTCTCTTTACTTTTTTCTTGTTACACTAACAAAAAAACCGGTTTTAGCGCCCCCCCACATTTGCCCCGGGCCGACCGCCCCCTTATCTACGCCGCTGAACCCTGGCGCCCTTTTCTGGCGCCCGAAAATGTCCGCAAAAATGTCACAGGGCCCTCCCTAGGCTCCCTATTCAGAGTATTTTTTGTATTTACAGCTATTTTAATTTTACCCAAACCATTCATCATTGCAGACTCAAATATTCATTCTGCGGTGCGGGGGGGGGGGCGCGAACAGGTTAGCCCCCCCGGCCCTATTCTGAAGTCGACGAAATAGAATTGGGTCTGTAATCAAAATGTCAAAATAATCTTGAAACTATAACGCATCGACATAAAAACATATATCAGGATTGATTTAGTGAGACTGAATGCAATGGCGCCGAAAGAAAATGAAATTTCTGGTTACAACCATCTTACCCCAACAATCCACCACCCCTACCCAAAAATTTAACGTTTACTCCCCAGATGGCTAAAAAGGTGAACAGTGAACAGTGAATAAGGCCTATGGAAGTCCATTCTACGTGCCGCACAAAACCAAGTCTTCGTATCCTTTAAGCAGTGTTTAATTAATATACCCTGGACTCGGGGACTGAAAAAGCAGGGGGAGGGTAATTGACAAAGCCAGGGGGAATTCTGCTAGGGAGCTGCTGTTAGTCCATGTAGTATGCCAAAATTTCCGGGAGGGATTTGAAATTTCCGGGGGAGAAAAAGGCAATTTCCCTCGGAAACGGTCTAGATTAAACACTGCCTTTATGTCTGTTTTATCAAGGCACGTCCAATTCGGTGCAGATAAGTAAGGTGAACGCAAAAATATTAATGCGTGAGTGATAAGAAAAGAGACTGTGAAATCAGTGTTGAGTGAAGTCCGGAAATACTTATTCTCTCTGGCGATGAATCGAATTCATTTCTAAACAAGAAAATAAAGGAAATGTCTTTCAGAAAACCTGGCGATAGTAGTAGTAGTATTAGTATTAGTAGTGTATTAGTAGCAGTAGTAGTAAGACTACTACTATTAGTAGTGTATTAGTAGCAGCAGTAGTAGTAGTAGTAGTAGTGGTAGTAGTAGTAGTAGTAGTAGTAGTAATAATAGTAGTAACAGCAGCAGCAGCAGCAGTAGTAGTAGTAGTAGTGCAGTAGTAGTAGTAGTAGTAGTAGTAGTAGTAGTAGTAGTAGTAGTAGTAGTAGTAGCAGGTAATAATAATAGTAGTAGTAATAATAATAATAATATTATTATTATTATTATTATTATTATTGTTGTTGTTGTTGTTGTTGTTGTTGTTGTTGTTGTTAATACACTGATACTGATAATGACTTTGATCACATCACAGACCAGTTCGCATCAGTAAAAGCAAGAAAAGTGCATCCGTAGCTTTAATCTTGCCTGAATAAAATGCCACCATTTGTTAACTTGTTAACCTGCTAATTTAGTTTTCCGACCCCTGCCTCCCGAGGCGCAAAATACCCAGGTACGCCCACTGCCTTGACAATTAATTTTAGAAACTTGGGGAGCAAAGTTTCACGACCAGTAAACATTGTGCATTAGCGTCTTACCTTAGTTTGTCTTGATGTATTTCTTCTTCCTGGGTGTTCAGTAGCATCAGCCTTTCCCGTTGTCTTGTCCTTTGCCTGCTTGTTCCTGACTGCGATGTCTGCATTGTCCTTCGCTGCGCAGCTGGTTTTGCCCTTCGCCTTCTTCTGTGCCATTCCGACTGCTGCCTCTTTCTCGGTAGCTCTTTGCGCGTCCGCTGTCTTGCACTTCCGTGTCTTTCCAGCGACTGCCACTTTGTCTTCCTGTGTAGTTGTCTTGTCCTTTTGCGCGTCCGCTGTCTTGCAATTCCGTGTCTTTCCAGCGACTGCCACTTTGTCATTCCTGCGTAGTTGTCTTGTCCTTTTGCGTGTCCTTTTTCTTGCATTTCCGTGTCTTTCCAGCGACTGCTGCTTTGTCTTTCTGCGTAGTTGTCTTGTCCTTTTGCGTGTCCGCTGTCTTGTCATTCGTCTTCTCCTCCTCAGATGTTCCCTTGTCTTCTGCTGCGGCTGGATTGTGACCTGTAGCTAGCACGCTAGAATTCTTTGCCGCACCTTGACTTCCAATCACAGCAGTCGATTCGCTTGACTCGGCTCTGCCTGTCTCCGTCTCTTCGGTCCCGGTCTTTGCGGTCACTACGTCATTGGAACTCAGCTGGAACAGGCTGGAATCGAGCGCCGCTCGTCCAGCGGAACGTAGCGGCTTGGTACGAGGCTCGACCACCGTTGAGTTTTTGAAGGACAAAACCCTGACGATCCTGTTTTTGCGCATCTTGAAAAAGGCGTCCGCGTCACTTGAGAATTATCTTAGACAGTAAATAAAAATAATAACAACAGGGCTTAAAGTGGTTCAGTCTGCCCTCTGCGAGAACCACTATGTTTCAACCATCCATTCAATCGCATCAATGATAAATGTCTTATTCAGTTACTGTATAATAATATACCAATATATGCTTTATCTACAGTCTAATAGCTATATTACAAGACCAATCCAGCACACTATATATGGTACTTAGTTTTTCGTTAAGATAGCTGGTTTTTGTATCACAGGTTTTATAGACCACAAAAATATTATAAAAATTATGCCCTGTTTGACATTGGCCTGAAGAAGGACTATTGCATCAGAAGGCCATATACATGTATATGCAAAAATTCAGAAGAGTATTGGAACGAATTATATCCACATTTTCTTGTGTCCCTCATCTACAGTGTACACTGTATCAAACCGTACTAGAATAATCAATATATTCTGTCTCAATTTTATTCAAGAGCGTTCGAAATGCCACGAAAAATGGTCAACTATTTCAATCGACATTACAAAGTCTTTCAGAAATCTATTCTCTGTCAAATGTCTACAAAGCCGATCGAGAGACCAGAGGGGTCTTAACCTCCTTGGCGTTAAAATATTTGTGAAAATGACGTACCAAAAGCGTTAGATTATATATTTTTGAGGCGAAATAACGTTATCACAATATTAGACCTAACCCTAACCCTAGCCAATGGCTTAGCCTTTACTGATTGAAACTAAATTTTACAGACATAAAGATACATCAATCTATGCCATAAGTGCAAAATTTCATAAGAATATATTCACTCCTTTGAGCACTTTTCAACGTTTCCGATTTTCCCTTACTGCGCATATATTAACACTAACCCTAACCCTAGCCAATGGCTAGGGTTAGGGTTAGGCCTTTAGGGCCTACTGATCGAAACGAAATTTTACAGACATAAACATACACCAATCTTTGTCATAAGTGCAAAATTTCATAAGAATATATTCACTCCTTTGAGCACTTTTCAACGTTTCCGATTTTCTCTTACTGCGTATATATTAACCCTAACCCTAACCCTAGCCAATGGCTAGGGTTAGGGTTAGGCCTTTAGGGCCTACTGATCCAAACGAAATTTTACAGACATAAACATACACCAATCTTTGTCATAAGTGCAAAATTTCATAAGAATATATTCACTCCTTTGAGCACTTTTCAACGTTTCCGATTTTCCCTATACTGCTTATATATTAACCTACTGATCGAAACGAATGTCATAAACATACACCAATCTATGTCATAAGTATTATATTCACTCCTTTGAGCACTTTTCAACGTTTGCGATTTGCCCTTGTGATGTGTGAATGGCTAGCACTTTTGACAGGCACAAGAGGACCTTGTAATGAAGATTTTTCAAAATTTAGGGCACTATCTTGTGTATATCAAAAGTGCTTGGCATTAAGAATTTTGCCTGTGGTACTCTCTTTTGCTTAAAATGGACTTTTTTTATCAAGGTGCTCTTTTACCTGTCCCAAATGTCTACGTCGCCGCCAGTGCCAAATATTTCCCGCTTTTGTCAACGTAAATTTAGTTACTCTGAAACTGATATCTTGCCTGTATCACGTACGGGATTAACGCTAAGGAGGTTAAGATAGTTAGTTTCTTTTAGCACAGGTTTTATAGACCACAATAATATCTTAATAACGCAGCTACACCAGTAGCCATTAGCCTGTTATTAAAACGTTACACTGACTGCCGGTAGAGCAGAGAATTGTTTTCAAGACTAAGTCTCCTGTTAAATAAAACATAATATAGTCTGACCAACCTCAGTATTTGAAACCACGCGAAACAGCGTCATTCAACAAGGTTTGCCGATTCATTGTTAAATGTGCATAATATATATAAACCAACCCTGAAATTGTTAAGAGAGCTTTTTCTATTTCTCGGCCAAATCTCTCTCTCTCTCTCTCTCTCTCTCTCTCTCTCTCTCTCTCTCTCTGGTTGTCGTCAGATCTTCCAATAAACTGAGTATTTCCAGATCCAGACTAAAAACACATATCTTCCAATTGGCTTTTCCTCCATAATCTGTCTTGCTGTTTCCCTCTGACTCATCTCTGGAATGACCTGGTCTTTTCCGGATGGATTCGAAGTACCATCGATTGATACCCATGACTATTAGAACTGGTGCTATAGAAGTGCATAATTGTCATTATTTATTATTTAGTATTACTAAATTCTTATCCTTACCGACTCCCTGTTGAGCGTTGGTTGCTGCTGCTGCTGCTGCTGCTGCTGCTGCTGCTTTGGTGGACGCGGACTTGGGATTTGAACCAGTAGAAGGCGGCCCATAGACTACAGAGCTGAGGGAACTTTCAAACTGTCCACTGTCGTCCCCGGCGGCATGGAAACTTGCGGCTCTAATTTTCCCCGAGGTTTGAGCCTGAGCGTCAGTCGTCTCCTCTGGTCTTTCAGGGCTGGACTTTGGGACAACGATGACGCTTCTCTCTGCTAAAATAAAGACAACGATGATTATAATCAGAGGCGTAGCCAGGAATTTGATTGGGGGCATAGGCGGATTTTATTAAAGGCTAGGGTAGGCTTAAGCCTACCCAACTAATCCCACCAAAACAAAAAAAATGTTTTTTCATCAACACCAGGTCTGTCGCGTGCTGGATGGCACCCCCAGAGCCCCATGCTAGCCTACCCAAATATTAAACTCTAAATCCGCCTATGATTGGGGGAGGGGCGTAATATGATTTTGAGCGGGGTATAAATCTTTAAAAACTTTGAAAATCTTTAAGAACACATTAAGAATTTTAAGGGTGTGTAAAAATATCCCTGCCCACACAGTGACATGGGCGCCAAAACCCCGATAGGTATACGCCCCTGACATATATTTTGATTACCGTCCGCTAAGTTCCTGTCTGGCTCTTCTGGTCTTCGGATGTTTCCGTCTTGGAGGCACTTGACAAGGGCTCTCTTCAGTCGATGCTTTAGCATGTTCGGGTCAACAGTGGAATAATGCGTCAGAATATAGGACCTTATGTCACGTACGGAGATTCCTGTACAACACCCAAAAGACAATGGCCGTTGAAACGCATTGGAATCAACAGTGTTTAATCTAGGCCGTTTCCGGGGGGGGGGATTGCCCTTTCCCTCCGGAAATTTCAAATTCCCCCTCGGAAATTTTGGAATACTACATGGACTAACAGCGGCCCCTAATAATTCCCCCCCGGCTTTGGTTTTTCCTCCGGCTTTTTCAGTTCCCCCCCGCCCCCCGGAGTCTAGATTAAACACTGGGGATCAAACACAACGGGACGACCATCGTCTCATGTCCAGAACATTACTATAATGGTGCTATAGAAGTTAAAAGATGATGATGATGATGATGATGATGATGACATCATCCAATACGGTAGTGCATCACACGGGACCGTACATTGCAGTAGGATCAGGGGCGTAGTCAGGAATTTGATTTATTTGATTTGGGGGGTAGAATGTGATGGGGGGCATAAATTTTTAAAAACTTTGACAATCTTAAAAACACATTACAAATTTTAAGGTATTCTGATTTTTTCTTTGGAGGGGGTATATATATATATATATCAATATATTTCTGTCCAGTGTTTATTCTAGGCCTGTTTTGGGGGAATCCCCCAAGTTTTAAAATCCCCCCACAAAAAATTGTATATGTGGCTTGGGGATAGAAATTTTTCCCCCAAAAGCGTGGAGAGACAAATCTTGTCCCCCCAAACATTTCAAACTCCCCCCAATGTCAAGGTGGCTAGAATAAACACTGCCCCTGTCGCCACGCCCCTGGTAGGCCCTACGTCCTTACGTCATAAGATTATAACCGAGTATAACCGAGGCCTATTAACCCCATAACCGTGTATTTAACTGTAACTAAATGTAAAATGGACGGATATATCCGGGATCCCCAGTTAAGGAGTTAACAGAGTTCGCTATAATAGGTCTTACAAAGTTCTACTGCATCACAGACTGCTGTGGTCATCTCACCCGTTGGACCCGCGTTCTGGATCGCCGTCAACACCATCTGGATCATCGGAGGAGTTGTCCGTACGGACGCGAAATTCTCCGTCACGGATTCTCTGTCCGTAGACTTTCGATGTTGTAGACCTAGGCCTATGCATAGCGTCGATTCCATGTTCCTTATCGAGTATAGGCCTACCGACGATTTTGTTGACTGTAGTGAACAGAAATTGCGCACAACCAGTTCCAGGGGCGTACGCAGAGTTGTACATTCGAAAGGCTGAGAGCATAAGAATGGTTCTGCTTGTACACCGTATGCCCAGTGGCGTAGCCAGAATTTGATTTGGGAGGGTATAAATATTTTTGGTGGGTATAAATCTGAACTATAAACCACATAAATCATATAAACCACATAATAACTACATGCAAATCCACATAAAACACTTTAAGGTAGACTGATTGGGTGGTATATATACCGATATACCCCCCGTCGCTACGCCTCTGAGTATAATGTTAACGTACGCAGTAGACATACACGTCTTGCATTGAGAGAGAAGCGCTCTCTGCGACAAGACACACCATTCAATATAATCGAATAGTAGGCCTAATGAGCGTAGGCCTAATGCGTTGCACACACGGGTGGAAATGGGATTGGTGCGATTGGTAGTAATAGTAGGGTGAAGCAACTATGGGGTTCCCTGTTTTTGGTTTCCAGCTTGCACATAGGCTATTTTCTGGTCCCGCTCTTACAGACTCCCTTCAGGGTGTCGGGTCATTATGTCAATCCAAACAATCACCATACCAACTCTTAAAATAAGCGCCTAAGAATGAACAGCGACTGCGGAACCGCCCGTAGAGCGCTATATAAATTCACAAGATTTACTTACTTACTCTCCCATTCTTTGACGACTTCCGCCTCGTCAGCAACCATCAACTTCCGGTTTTGTTTTGTCAACAACAACAGCAATGGCGAAATGCGATGTTAACGGACGGAGGTCGAGATCATGGCAGAGACCGGGCCGGTCGACCGAGAGCCCCGACCGTCGATCGCCGTCGAAGACGGTCGTCGTTACGGTCCACGGTACCAGCCTGGTCGTCTCCTTCACCACCCTGGTGGCGGTGGTGGCCCTGTTGGCCGCCCTGCTCCCGAGGCTACAGGTCCTGCTACCGGCGGGACCCGACGACAAGGACCCCGGGGGCCCGTCGAACACGGCAGGATCGTCGAGGCGCAACGGGCCCAGTCATCTGTCGACACTGGTCGCCGTGTCCCCGTCGACGACGCCCGACGTTCGACCGACCCTGTTTAAGTTCACCGGACGGGGGGCCCCCGATATGGAGCCCCAAGAGAACCCGGGGACTTCGCTGTTCCCTTCGGTTTACTTCACGATCAAAGGCAGATCATCTGGTGGTGAGTAATTCTGTAATAGTTTCAGATCTCGAATGATATTTTTCTCATATTAACGTGTGTTGTAGGCTATAAGCTGACCAGTATTATTATTATTATTATTATTATTATTATTATTATTATTATTATTATTATTATTATTATTATTATTAATTTATTTATTTATTTATTTATTTATTTATTTATTATTATTATCATTACTACTACTACTGCTACTACTATTGTTATTATTAAAAAATAATAATAATTGTTATTATGGTTTATGTTATCCGAGAGCCTATTAACAGGGTTCTGCTGGATTAGATTTCATGTAATATAAATCAGAATGTGTGTAATTGATTTCTGTAGAGTTGACTGGAGAAGCTCTGTCGTCTCTTCATCTGGCCCGTGAAATGACAAAACAGGGAAAACCAGAGAAGGCGATGAAGATCTTTAGCCACGCGCTGGCACTCGATCCAAAGCATCCGGACATCCTGAACGAGTACGGGGAGTTCCTCGAGACTACGAAAAAGGATACAATTCTTGCCGATCACATGTACTGCAAGGCGCTCATCAATAGTCCAACTCACACAAAGGCGCTGTCTAATCGCCAGAGAACGCTGCCGCTCGTCGAGGAAATCGACCAGAATTTGTACAATCGGATCGACAAGAAGCGAGAATCTCTCATGCACGTTCCCGAAGGTCATCCCGGACTGCGTCGCATGATCCAGGAGAACTACTACCGGCACATCTACCACGGCGCTGCGATAGAAGGGAACACCTTCACGTTGTCGCAGACGCGGTCTTTCGTCGAGACGAGAATCGTCATTTCCGGAAAGAGCATCATGGAGCACAACGAGATTCTCGGCATGGAGGCCGCTCTTCACTTCCTCAACTCGTCCCTCATCAAAAGGATCGGCGCGATAACCATCCGCGACATCCAGGACATACACCGGCGCGTCCTCGGGTTCGTCGACCCGGTCGGGGCCGGTCTGTTCCGCGCGACGCAGGTCTACGTCGCCGACTTCGTCCCTCCGGAACCGAGCCTCGTGGGACATCTCATGAGCGAGTTCATCGAGTGGCTGAACTCCGACGACGCGGCCAATCTGCACCCGATTGAAGCGGCCGCCCTCGCCCACTACAAGCTAGTGTACATCCATCCGTTTTACGACGGCAACGGCAGGACAAGCCGGCTGCTCATGAACCTCATCCTCATGCAGTCCGGATATCCACCAATCATCATTCCCGTGGAGAAGAAACAGCTTTACTACCAACATCTGCAGACGGCAAACGACGGCGATGTCCGGCCGTTCATCCGTTTCATCGCCAGTTGCACCGAAATAACGTTGGACGACTTTCTTAAATCGTCCGACGAAAGTCTCGGTCGGACGTTTCCCGAACTGTCGATAAATTATTCGGACGACGGGCGGACAATTCTTGCCGATAATAATCCTTAACGAAGCTGTTTCTAGGACAAACTACTACTACCGCGGTGTAATGTAGATAAAAATCGAATCTGGTGCATTATTTAATTAGGTAATTGAGTAATGAGTATTCACGTTGCTTGTTTATATGTAAAAACGTTTCGTGGGCGTAACCGTGTTTGAATGTGCATCATTGTTGCTGATATTTGGGGCCGTAGATCTGCGATCTGCCAAAGTAGCTTCAATTCTGAGAGTTCTATTTGTCGATCAATGTACAGTTATATAGAAGGTACATGTAAGTATTTGTCCCATTACTTTGCATGGCATTAACGTCAGGATTATCAGTGGCAGCCTTGCAACTGGAAAATTATATTGCAGAATTGTGGTTAACTTATCGCTTATCAGACCTTTGGAATCACTTATAATGATGCTTTCTGTCCTGTGTGAAGCAACATAATATTGCAAATTGTTTTGTAACGTTTACACTTAAAACTAATATCTGCAGAATGGTTTTTGTATTTTTCTGATTGCAAAATTTTGTTCCATGTTTTTGTCCTGTGTTTACGAATATCACAGAATTTGATATGTGTCAAATTGTATTCTGCAATAAGTTAATGAAGCTTTATATGGGTCTATCCATATAGTATGTATGCACTGAGGGGGAGGGTGCTGGATTTAGAGATTTTGCGTATGCACGGTGTGCAAACGGGGGAGGGGAAGTTGAAAATATAAAATCTGTACCATATGGATGGTCCCTAATGAACATGTGATGGTTTTTGTTCAATAAAATATTATTACAGTTCTTTACAAGCTTTGTGCTTGCTCATCGATGGTTTCTGGTAATTTAAATCTATGTTTACCTATGTTATTTGAGTATCCCAGTTTGCCTGCTATTAAAGTGAGTTTGTAATTTATTTGCAGAATCACTTGTTCTTTATACTGTGGAACTTAATTATTACGACCTAGTATGTCTGTAATATTTAGTTCGTTATATCTGAGGTATGCCTTACATTATATCCAGTATCATCCAATAGACCAATACATCTCACATCACATGGGACCATAAATTGTGGTACCTTACAACCGAGTCCGTTATTAAGAACTAATTTTATTTTGAGATAGCAGTGCTACTTAATGGTTAATAGTTTAAATAGTTTTATGCAATTTTATACAATGTCCTAACTTTGCAATGAAGACTTTGTTTGTTGAAAGACGCTAAATCATCTGATTCAGTTTACGCATCACACAACGAGACACCTACCTTGTAATTTGATCTACATTCATTGAATTATATTAACTCTACCCTGTCAATACAGATAAAGCAAAATGTCATCAAGACATGGAGCTACCTGAATTCTGCTTCAATGAAGTATGAGATAGTGAGAAAATTAACCTTACGGCCAACTACTTTGTCATCACTAAAGAGCATCATCTTGAATGGAGAATATTGACATTTAAAATTATTGTGCTGCAATCGCTTTACCTAATAAAAAATAGCACTGCATGAGATAACATTTTGCGGGCCCCCTACAGATCGCCGGGGCTCTGGGCATTTGCATTTGCCCTTCTGTACCCGTCTCAGCTGGCCTGACTAGGGCCCAAGAAAATTTTCTACCTGTATTGCTGGAAGTAGTGGTCAGCAAGACTCAGAATGGAAAGTTTGGCTTTGCTATTAGGCGCTCTACTGATTCTTATGTCTGTGGTCAATGCGGCGAGGAGGGCAAGATGGCGACGTTGTGTAGATTGTTTACGGCAATTTTAAAACGCCACACAGTCATTGACAGTCTAAGTATGGAGCGAATGATTCGTTCGATTTATTTTTTAATAATCCAGCGAAAATGTTTTTATCGTTGACAGGCGTTTGAATTCATCCGACCATGTGCATAGGCGGATTTTATTAAAGGCTACCCAACTAATCCCACCAAAACAAAAAAAATTATTTTTCCCATCATCAACTGTCTGTCGCGTGCTAGATGGCACCCCCAGACCTCCATGGTAGCCTACCCAAACAGTAAACTCTAAATCTGCCTATGAGCATGTGACTTTGGCATCTTTCATGTCTAGTTATTCTCGATTTATGTAGTACTAATTTTTGATAACATTGTTCGGTTCTGCTTATTCTAGGTTTATATAGCGCCAGTGTATGTAGCGATTGGCAGAGCATACCGCTTTGTTGAAGGCAACTCTGCCCCGTCAATACAGATAAAGCAAAAATCCAGCCAAACGCGGAGCAACCTGACAAAATGAAATTTTTATCGTTTTAATTATCTGTGGTCTCAAACAAGCAATATTTTAGTTTGATTATTTCTGCTAATTAGTCAAGCATCCTGTACGATGTTCAAATACTGTGTCCAACAAAGTCGTAGAGGAAAGTCGAACGTCACCATTGTCCCACACAAAGCTAGAAGCGGATCAAGGACCTGAAGCTACAGCTCCAAGGGACTACAAGTACTTAAAGAGCATACTATCTCTGCATAGCATTTTCCTCAGTGGCGGCTCTAGGATTTGGCAAGTGGGGGGGGGCCGTTGGGGTGGCAACTTCTAATCATGGGGGCCAACCATTTGTTGTTTAATGTATGTAGCATTAAGTATAGGGTCCCAACGGGGGGGGGCAATGGGGGGCCAGGCACTCAATAGGGGGGCACGGCCCCCCCGGTGGAGCCGCCACTGATTTTTCTTAGTAGAAATCTTAGTTAATGGAATTTGTGAGTTGTGAAAGTTTCTTCACAGACTCTTTGTATTTCCTTTGTATTTTATTCATATTTTAAAAATTTTATTCAGTCTTTATTTGTATTTGATAAGTTAAGCTTTTCGATTACTTGTTCATATAATCCAGTGGTTCTCAACCTTGATAGTGCTGTGACCCTTTTAATTCAATTCCCCATGATGTGGCGACCCCCAAACCATAAAATTATTTTAGTTCATAATGTAGACTGTTAAAAAGAATCATGCTACAGCAATTACAATGTTTGAAACCATTATCATTCAATTGTCTACAATGTCTATTCTTGAATGGCGATTATAGCAAAATAAAAAAATTAACTACCAATAGGGAAATTTTGTACAATAACAAGTCTTACGCATCAGAAAAGAGACAACCCCATATTTCCGATGACTCAAGCGACCCCTGGCAAATCATCATTCGACCCCCGTTGGGGTCGCGACCCACAAGCTGAGAACCAATGATTTAGTCAAAAGGGGTACTGTCAAATCTAGACTTTAAAGCACATCTGAACTCTTATTTACTTGTTTTCTATTTTATTTGAATTGTATTTCTAGATTTGTTTTTCCGGAGTTCCTACCGAATCCCGACCCCAGGAGGCGAGATCGAGTGACTGAAAAACTCGAAAGACGAGACATGTTGAGGAGGAGAGAAGTTGTTAATATACCAGAGTTTTATGTTGGTTTGTACTCCGTTAGTTCACATCTTCTTGCATGTTTTTCAGCATTTCATGTCGGGGGGAATCCCGGGGTGTACAGAGAACATGTGGTTCCCAACCCACCTAAACAATTTTGATAGATTTTTTCCATCGTGGCCAGATTCCAAAAAATTATGGAGGCACAATTAATGTAAAATAAATAGTGTCTTTTATTCTCTTTCAATAACTTCAGCAACATGCATTGATCCATGTATGGAAGGGGGCATGACAGAATGGGAATGGAACACAAATTACCCCTTACTGAATTTCTGGATCTGTCCCAGTGAGGGGTTGCCATGAGCAATGTAGTTAGTACAAATGCACATTCAGGACTTTTTTACCCACATAGACATATATACTGTGAAAAATGGAACACAAGTACCGTAAATGTAAGCCTATAAGTTACATTATATGACTGTAGAAAGTTTTTGAAGAAGCGACATTTTAAATTATTTCCTTGTCGTGTTCTAGGATGCATAATGGCAGTTACTGTATCCGATCAATATGCTCCCGGAAAGAAAAACCGTTTTGTTGGCATCTGCATTCAGCGTACAGGGTGTGGCCTGCGAGCCAGCTTCACGCTTAGGAATGTGGTTGACTCTCAAGGTAAGGCCTCATCCAGTAGAATCCATTAGAAGAAGACTTTGACCGATGGTCTTTGGTGTGATTTTAGATGTTTTACTGACAATCAGTAATGTTTGCAGTGTGGCAGTAGAAGCACTTACAGTAGAAGTTTGTTATAAGCGCACATACAGTCTGAAAAATTGTTATATCTGAGGTACAGTACGTTATATCTGAAAAACAATTGGGAGTACATTGCAGTATATCTGAGGTACATTATAACTGTTATTTAATGAAGTTCCATCAAAACAATAGCACATCATACGGATATATATATATATATATATATATATATATATATATATATATATGTATAATTGTATTATAACTGAAAGAGGACAGAAAGATCAAAGCTCATTGTTTGGAATAATGGAGGGTCCAATAAGAGAGGAGACCACACAAGGAATGGTGTATGATATTGAAGAATGGTGTGGATATTTATAGGATCTTATCACAGATATAAAGAATGGCAGAAAACTGTGGAGATGGCATATATACCAACGGGCGATAGCCCACGGTTAATGATATATGATGATGATAATTGTATACATATATATGCATATTTGTTGCTGGATTATTGTGTCATGTCTATAACTGTTTGAAAGACCAAACCACACATACTAACCGTGCTGAGTAGAAATATAGGAGGTGCTAAATATAAGCCTCTTATTACATTACGTTACATCTGACATTTTCCAGGAATCTTAGTGAGGTTCCATCCATGTAGTACATACGCACTGAGGGGGAGAAGGGGTTGGATTTGGGAGATTTTGCATACGTACGGAGTGCAAACGGGGTGTTGAAAATATGCCTTTTTTTGCGTACGTACTATATGGACGAGCCCTGATGACTTTCACTTTATCGCTCGTCCTGTTGTCACTGTAACTACGACTCGCGATTGTCGATTGTGTAGGGATCGAGATCAGATACGACCTCTACAGTCCGCTGATCCAGAAGATCGAAGTCTTGCGGCTGGAGAAGCGTCTGGACGACGAACTGTTCTATTTACGAGACGCTCCGCACGAGCACAGCACCTTTCCATTCGACACCGAGCAGACGTCTCTTCCGCCAAACGCTCCAGTGCCTATTAACAATGTCAAGGTCAGGGCTTCAGATTATGCCACTAAGTAAGTAAGTAAGTCAGACGAAATTTCTATAGCGCTGCCCGAAAGCTTGGCTTATTAACGAGCGCTCAGTCCGGGTGAAATCCATAGTCCGTGGTGGTCAAGGTTGTAGATCCAGGCAGGCAGTCGCAGCAAAGTATTTTCATGGAGGATGATAACAAGATTTGCGGTGGATGGAATGCAGGCCTGTAGTAAGGAATTTGCCATAGGATTTCTTGAAAACAATAGTTTTAAGAAGAGCAGCCCCTAGCTGATTTCCCCCCGGCCCTGTCAGTTTCTCCCCCCCACCCCCGGAGTCCAGAGTCTAGATTAAATACTGCCTGGTACAGAGCAGCAACGTTCTGCCACTTGTGTTTTGTGTTTACTTTGTGTGGATTGATAGAATTTTCGAAGTTTCATCTTCGCCTGTGGATCGTTGCAGGTTAAACTCGGGCCGCGGCCGTGGCACGAACGCTGGGAGCGCAAGAACCTGAAGGGCGTCGAGGATCTGGGGTTGCCGCAGCGATTCTACGATCGCGCCAAGCACCCTCAGATTGCCAAGCCGTGGGAGAAGCATGATCTCATGAAACAGTACAGGTAGGTGTCTGAGGGACAGAGGACTTGGCCTTTGAGGACAGAGGACTTGGCCTCTGAGGACAGAGGACTAGGCCTTTGAGGACAGAGGACTTGGCCTTTTAGGACAGAGACCTAAGCTTCTGAGGACATAATACTGTGATTCTATAAGCACTGGACAATTGTGGGTCATTTGTAGTAAAATTGTTTACAGTTTTGTGTTGGTTTCATGAAATGTGTAACATTTTAAAAATTATTACTCTATATTCTATAACCCTGAAATATGAATGGTATTAATAATTTTCATGTCCTGTTTTTGCAAATTATTGCAGATAAATAATGTGTCTGTCTGTCTGTCTGTCTGTCTGACTGTCGGTCTGTCTGTCTGTCTGTCTGTCTGTCTCTCTCTCTCTCTCTCTCTCTCTCTCTCTCTCTCTCTCTCTCTCTCTCTCTCTCTCTCTCTCTCAGTTTTCCTCCTGGAAATGACTCTATTCTGTCTACTGTCTTGTCTCTTTGTCTGTTGAGACATTCATTCTAATCATTTATTGTCTTATGTTGAAACCTACCTCTAAAAGCCTATGTTTTATATTTGCCTATTCAGGGAGAGTATTAATGATGTTGAAACTAAGGAAATCATGTCAGAAGTTTACAGCGGAATGCAGAACATGGAACAGCAGAAGCTGATGAAGAGAAGAGCTGCACAGAATCTGTCTCCTGTTTCCAAATCGACCACGAGAGGCGTGCCTAAGAAATGATTCTCTTTGTAATCTGTTGGAAGTGTTTAGTACAGTCAAACCTGTTTGTCACATTCGGATCATGTGAAAAATCAGCCTGCATTGACGTAGTCCGGAATCGAATTGTTTGTGTTTAGAATTTGGGAAAATTATATATTTTAGGAATAGCATCTCTCAGGGGTGTAGCCAGGAATTTTATGGGGGGGGGTGTTAAATCTTTAAAAACTTTAAAATCTTAAAAAACACATTGAAAACTTTACAGTAGACTGATTTTGGAGGGTATATATACCGATATACCCCCCGTCGCTATGCCCTTGGACCTGGTGATTTTGACTGGGTTTGGATGGTTTCAGTTTTGGATGGTTTGCTAGCATTTAGATACCAGATTTCTGGTGTTTGCTTTGCCAATTGTGGAGGAAAATCTGATGGAAGACACCGAATGACTTTGGGGGTAAAAGACAGAGAACTTGGAGAGATGTCGTGGAAAAGTCGATAGCTGGACACAGCTGGAGGACGAAAACCTGACCTGAATCTTGGAGGCTTAAATTTTCTGATTCAAATTGAATAACATGTTTTCAAAGTTCTGCTTGTATCTCGATATGTTGTAGAATGGAATTCTAATGCAAGAAAATTCCAGAGCTATTCTTTGAAAAAAATTGAATGTTGATATTGTGCAGTTTTGATTCTTATTTCGGATAACTAAATTAGTTTGATTGAGGATGAAGGGTTGGCTAATGCATGTACTTGAGTTTGATGTGAATTTTAGCTATCCTGATATTTCAGCTGTACAAGGAAATAAATACATTGTACAGACATGTGCAAATACAATTTGCTTCCTGCAAATCTGTCCTTTGATTTAATAGTAGGCCCTACATGGGCGCCCACACATTAGGGCAAGAGGGGGGCACTTGTCCTCCCCCTGGAAAATGCAACTACTAATATATCACAGTGAAATTTGATAGCCTTGCTAAAATATTAATCGTGACCATATGTTAAAATGTGTTTTGCCCTTGGAAAAATTTCTGTGGGCGCCCTTGAGACCCTATTAGCATGTATATGTCAAAAAACAGTTATCATAATCAAATACATGTATCGACGAACATCTAGTAGTAGTAGGGGCCATCCACAAATGACGTAACGTGCCTAGGGGTCCTGACATTTGTTACGAAGTGTGACGAGGGGGTGTTCCGTGGGTGTGACGTAACACAATGCAAAAATTTTAAGATGACCTTTTTTGCTTGTCAGGCTATTTGGAGAGGGAAAATATAAGGATGTCAGGTTATTTGGAGAGGGGAGGATGACTTTTTTGCTTGTCAAGACTTCGGGATTCGGGAGACCGTAAAGGAGGGGGTCGGCCCGTTGTTACGTCATATTTTTTTTTTTGGGGGGGGGGCGACTTTTGTTACGATGGGGGTGTAAAAAAGTTTAAAAATCGCGTTACGTAATTTATGGACGATCCCGTAGTAGTTACACAGTGCGCCTTTACTGCGATCACGGCTGGGGCTCGTCAGTTGGAGCTGTCTGTGCTGGGAACGTTAACCGATAAGGACTTAGCAGAGACAGGATCACGGCGTAGACGGGCGCAAACAGCAGGAAGCAGGCCCCGACGACGATCAACGTGAATCCGATGTTCTGATGGCAGTAGCCGCCGAGGATAACCACTACTCCGCCGGCAATGCACGCAACGCCGATCACCAGACCGACCAGTGTCGGTAACAGAAGCACCCGGAACCCACGTGCTATGAACCACATCGGGGTTTTCACGGCCACTGCGTTTGCTGGTAGCCTACATCGGCGCGTCCTACATAATTAATTATACGTCCGGTAAAGTAGTTGTCGAGGTTCTTTGGGGGCCCGGTGACCAAGTCCATCGGGGCGGAACTCGATATGCGAAGTCAACTGACTGCCTAGGAACTTTTTGCGACGTTATAGGCCTATCTTATCATGCATCGTTTTAACTTCACGTTTGAATCTCATAACGGTCCTTAAAACTCGGCGTGCATCGTTAAGTTTATCGAAGTAGTCTATAGCGTTCGGAAAAGAGAAAAACACTCGAAACTTAATCAGCTTTTCTAATAATCCCCCGTATGATTTGAAGCAAATACTTTGTCAATAGCAACTACAGGTCATCATAGGCATACTTCATACTTTAAAGTTTAAACCGACAGTTATAATTGTGACGTCGTAAATTTAGCAACTAAAATGAAATCGAAAAATCAGGCACTGTTACACTTTAATTAGGCCTAAGCAGTGGCGTCTCCACCGGGGGGGGCAGGGGGAGCCCGTGCCCCCCTATTGAGAGCCTGGCCCTCAAATGGCCCCCCCGTTGGGACCCTATACTTAATGCTACATACATTAAACAACAAATGGTTGGCCCCCATGATTAGAAGTTGCCACCCCAACGGCCCCCCCCACTTGCCAAATCCTAGAGCCGCCACTGGGCCTAAGTGGTGTTTTAGTGTGGAAATAGTGACTAAAAACCTAAAATTTAGGTTAGTTATGAAACTAGATTTGCATTTTCCAAGGGGTTCACGTGGCCCATCTTGCCCCAATGTATGTTCGCCATTGTTTACAAGGGCATAGCCAGGAATTTAATTTAATTGGGGGGGGGGGTATAATGTGATTGGAGGGGTATAAATCTGAAAAACTTTGAAAATCTTTTTAAAAAGGCATTAGAAATTTTAAGGTAGTCTGATTTTTGTGTCTGTGTGTGTGTGGGGGGTATACATCGATATACCCCCCGTCGCTACGCCCCTGATTGTTTATCGTGTAATACGCAAAGTTGTATTTGGCGTGAAAACCAGAGTAACAATCATATGTCCGCAGTGGTTCGTGTTTGGACATTCATATAGAAGTCAGTCAACAAGTTCTTGGTGCCCCGTGGCTACGCAAATCCTTCCGAGACTTAAGCTTCTTCTACCCCTCCTCGGAACACCCTTTATTCCACTCAGGGTTCAAGCGGTTTCGCATGCTGTTCATTCGGACTGTTGATTCAGGCATAGTTTTATTTCCGACTATAGCAGTGTCGCAGCCTTTACATGCTTAGGCCTAAATCGTGTTTGTCTTTCGTATATGTCGTGCAGAGTTGTAAGTCATTCGCCCAAATTCTGCAACTTTTGCGAGTGCCTACCATCTCGGCGGGTAGACAGCCGTGTGAATCATACGTGGCAGGGTTTAAGTGTTGAAGAGAACACTCAGAAAACCCGATATGACCACCAGAGGTTGGACTGTAAATCGTATCGCAGAAACCCGGCGCAATAGAAGCTTCCTCTAGACCTTCGTGGTTTTCTGCAACAAGAGCGGCGACGTCCTAGTCATCTCCATGTGTTTCATTTCGATAAGTGGCGCCGCCTTCGAGTTTTCTCGACATCGGCTTATCTTTTCCTGACAGCGCCGTAGCCTTTGCGTTCGACTGGGGCGCTGTCCCCTAGAAGAACCGACGTTAGTCTGGTGCTCGAAAAAATAATCGCTTTCCGATGGTGACGTACCGGAAGAGGAAGAACTGACATGGGGACTTCCGGGGTCGTTGGGTGCCACGTTGGCTGACCCTGCCCCAAAGGCGGATAATTTGCCGTTGGGGAGGGGTGCTGGTCCAGGTAGCCTCTTCCCAGCAGGTGATGCCTCGTTTGCTGACGGTGAATACTCAGTTTGCATGCTGAAGTCTTGTCTGTTAACGTGACACTAAAATTAATATTAAGCATATAAAAAATTAATAAATTATAATCGTTTCCTAATGTCAGTGCATAGCGCTGTTCTTATTGGACGAAGCGCTGCTGTCGTTTTATAATCGTGACTAGGCAACGTAATTTCATAATGGGCGGAGCTTGACGGGTAGGAATTTGCCACGCTACCCCGTCATTTTTGACGGGCAAACAGCTAGTATAAAATAAAAATGGAGACTTTGAAGTTTGAACCATAACAACAATGGGGGATAACGATTTAAATAAATGGCATTATAGAAGGCCAACAACGATGACGATGATGGTGATAATGAAGGTGCAACGAAGCTAAGGATTCTTATAGTTTAAAATTTTATCAAAATTTATAAAAGTGATAACCGCGCGAGCGACATCGTCTTCTGCGGGATCATTCGGGTGCCTGGAGATAAAGTTCGGATCCTGATGGGCAAGCTTACGCACCTTACGTTGCTTTCTACAACAGAACGACCCCACAGCGTGAAACCAATGATCGCTCATCGCCATCCAGGGGCGTAGCCAGGAATTTGATCTGGGGTATAATGTGACTTGGCGGTAGGAGAGGGTTTATAAATCTTAAACAACTTTGAAAATCTTAAAAACACATTAAAAAATTTTAAGTAGTCTGATTTTGGAGGTATATATACCGATATACCCCCAGTCGCTACGCCCTGTCCCCATCATCATCGTCATAATCATCAGCGTCGTCGTCATCATCGTCATCGTCGTCGTCGTCATCATCATCATAGTCGCCGCCACCACCAACAACAGCCAGGACCGCCGAGAGAAATTCCGTGCCCCTGTGCAGAAGGTAAGTCACGGGCCCCTAACAGGTGTGAAAAATTGGTGACTTTTTTTAATCGGCCCGGGCCCCTGTGCGCAAAACTGCTGATGACCTTTTGCTTGTCAGTCTTTCAGGGTTTAGCATGTTAATAATACTAACCACCGGCCCGGGTCCCCTGTAGGTCGCGCCGGGCCCCATCTAAGTAGCCGGGCCCCTGTGCATTTACCCCTGCCCCCTCTCGGCGGCCCAACAACAACAACAACAACAACAACAACAATAACTACGTACAGCTAATGCTGCGAAGACCTGGAATAGTCTGCCTTCTACAAGTCAAAACTTATCATCACTCGACACGTTCAAGAAGCACTTGAAGACATGGTCTTTCCAGACCAGCTACATGTCTCAAATTAATAACTAACAATGTAATGTGTTCACACAGTCTGCTATCGGATAAGTTACCACATAAATCTTAACTTTTAATAATAATAATAATAATAATAATAATAATAATAATAATAATAATAATAATAATAATAACAACAACAAGAATAGACATAGGCCTAATAATAATAATAATAATAATAATAATAATAATAATAATAATAATAATAAAAGTCAAAAGTAATAAATAATAATAATAAAATAATAATAATAATAATAATAATAATAATAACAACAACAACAAGAATAGACATAATAATAATAATAATAATAATAATAATAATAATAATAATAATAATAATAATAATAATAAATAAAAGTCAAAAGTAATAAATAATAATAATAATAATAATAATAATAATAATAATAATAATGTAATTTACAAGACCAAGGATAAATGTAAGGTTGATGACCCTGATGGGCAGTGGTTACGCTTGGATTGTTTGTAGCTTACCTGAGCGAAGCACAAAGGGCAACCAAGGCTGCAGATAAGAGAACGATTCCCGCCACAGATGCACCAACCACGACCACGAACAAAAAATCGCGTGTCACTGAAAATTCCAAAGAAAACTTATCAAAAGCAATATATCAAAATATCAAACAAAATATATAAAATATCAAGCGCAAAGTATCAAAATATCATATATCAAAATATCAAACGCGATATATCAAAATAATATCATGCCCAGTTACATCAAATTATCAAATGCAAAGTGTCAAACAGAGTATAAATGCAAAACAAAGTTAAATACAAAACAAAAAGTAAGCAAAAAGCAAACAGAGTATCAAAAAGTATCAAAATATCAAACGCAAAGCAAACGCAGGCTCACATATGCACACTATTAGGCTTAAATGACCACTTGAAGGCGATACATTTTCATTGGACCGAGGACGAGAGAGTCTAACTGAGCAGTAGGCCTAACTAGGCTGTGACTCGAGAGGAATCCAAACAATTTTAAGATCGCGGTCTCCTTACTCAAGGGCCATTCAAGCTACGACTTGTCCCAACGCAAATTCGTATATTACAGAGATAAGGACAAGACAATAGACAACAACAGCAACAACAACAACAACAACAACAACATCTCCCACGACGCCGATAACAGAGACAACGACAACCAGTGTTTATTCTAGCCCCCTTGACATTGGGGGAGGGGATTTTGAAATGTTTGGGGGGACAAGGTTTGAGTTTCCACACGTTTGAAAGAAAATTTCCATTCCCCCAGCCAACATCTAAAAAAATTTGGGGGAATTTTCAAACTTTGGGGAGAAATATCTCCCAGCCTAAGAAGGCCTAGAATAAGCACTGAACGACAACGGTAACAACGGTAACAGGGCATAGTCTTAAACTTGGATGAAAAAGAGGGGGTCCAAACCTGTCCCCTTCCATAGCCTAGCCTCTCAAAGATTAGGGGGTTCAAGCTTAGCGGTCTAATAGAAGTTTACGCCATTGGCAGCAGATTAGGCCTACAACGAACACATTAATAAAACGTTAAATTGCATAGCGTTTCAGTTGGCCTAATAATAATTTTAATGAAAACAGCAGACAAATTTATAAAACATTAAATTAGTTCAAATTATTTGCCAATTTCAGTGGCGGTTCCAGGAAGGCTTTTTGGTGGCGAGGGGGTGGAATGAAATGAATTCATAGGAAGTTGGTGGGGATGAAAAGATAGGGGAAAATCAATAAACTTTGAAGTTGGTGGGGATGAAAAAAATAGGCAAATTTTCCCGAAATCAACTAAAAAATAGGCCGACAAGAAAAAAAGGCTGACATTTTACTTGGCAAAAAAATAGTTTGACAAAAAAGTTTGCCGGATTTCCCCACGAAACCGCCACTGGCCAATTTCACTTAAATTGGTTAATTATTTAATTTATTTCTGATTCCTGTGCGAACCACTGATTTAAGAAAACTACTGGACTAGACGAACAAAAGGAAAGCGAAAAGAATAGCACAGTATTCAACGATTAATGAATTTCATTAGAATATCATAGGCCTTAGCCATTTCCAACATACTTATCGTTGACATGCGGTCGGGTGGAGCATTCTTCTCTTGACAGCGGTGTCCTCTGAACTGAGGAGGACAGCTGTAGAAAACGCCAGATAATATTATATACTACTAGCTGTTAACCCGTCAAAAATGACGGGAGGTTGACTGGCTATTTCCTATCCCGTTTCACTGCGAAAGTTCATTTTATTGCATATAACAATATTTTAAATCTGATAATATAAAGTGAATACGTGATTATAATCTAAAATGTTTCCTATGATGGTCTTGCCCCCACCACAGGGGCTGCACCCCCAAAATGGACCCAACGACTCCGGTTTGGGCCTACGGCCCAAAAGGGGGTTGGTCTCCCACGGACGATACGCCCCAGTGGAACCTACGGCCCCTTTTGGGCCACGGCCCCAAAGATGATCGCCCCAACATGATGTGCTGCTAATTACGTAATAATATACACATATATACATATGTACCCCCGCCCCACCTAACTACGCCCCTTAGTAGTAGTAGTAGTAGTAGTAGTAGTAGTAGTAGTAGTAGTAGTAGTAGTAGTAGTAGTAGTAGTAGTAGTAGTAGTAGTAGTAGTAGTAGTAGTAATAGTAATAGTAATAGTAATAGTAGTAGTAGTAGTAGTAGTAGTAGTAGTAGTAGTAGTAGTAGTAGTAGTAGTAGTAGTAGTAGTAGTAGTAGTAGTAGTCCCTAGTAGTACTAAGATTTTAAGTGATTTAGTAGGATTTCTCTGTGTTGAAAGCCATGAAAAAGGTATGCTGTAGTTTGCTTACATGCAGAACTTGCGGCCCAATTGAGTTAATTCGTAGCAGGTTCCATTATTGAAGCACATCCTCTGGTCGGGACAAAGTGTTTTATGAGACGGCCGAGGCGTTGTCGCTACAAAATCACAGCCTCAACTCTGATAGCCTTTGACATTAAAAACAGGCAGTTATGAGTTTTCTGGATAAATTTGACAAAACGAAGATCAATGCCGAAGAGAAGATGTCCATGGGTTGGGTTAACCCAGGGGATGGGTTGGGTCAGACTTTTCCATATTAATGAATGATGGGTTGGATTTGGTCAGAAAATAAGTCATGGTTTAAGAAATTGTAATGTAGGCCTACAGTGGGTTGGATTGGGTTGGGTCAAGTGAACCGATTATCGGCTTGGGTTGGGTTGGATATTTGATGGGTTGGATTGGGTTTTAAAAATGGACCCATGGACATCTCTGCAATGCCGATCACCGAACCAGTGACGGCTCCACATGAAGACTCGAACGCCTGGCCCCAGCCAGTGCCCCGCCCGCTGTTGGGACCCTATACTTACCACTACATACCTATCAGCAAATGGTCGGCCCCATGCTTAGAAATTGCCACCCCAACGCTCCTTCTACTCGCCAAAACCTGGAGCCGCCACTGCACCGAACCCAACAGTAAAAACTACTAGCACGGTCTACTTGCTGAACGATTTTACTTGTTAAAACCTGGTTATTGAATGCAGATGGTTACATCAGAGTGTTTTTCACACAGGCTTACCTTAGCCTCCTAAACCACTTTAAATTACATTATTATTATTATTATTATTATTATTATTATTATTATTATTTATTATTATTATTATTATTATTATTATTATTATTATTATTATAAAGTCACAGGTGACTGGAATCCATTCTTAAGGGGTTATTATTATTATTATTATTATTATTATTATTATTATTATTATTATTATTATTATTATTATTATTATTATTAGTTGTGGCATTAATCTTGTGGCGTTAAAATAGAAACACGATTTTGTCAAATTCAAAAGGCGCTATGCTGTATGTCAGATATGAAGAGCACGATTCTTGTGGGGGAAATTGCGTAGGAGGCCAGCCCCTCCCAATATTTTACATAGAATGGGCCACTCATAATGCCGCCCCCGATTTCCTGAAGTGTCATTATTTACCTACTCTCACCCACGAAAGGGTAAGTTTTATATTTGATTTTACAACGCTTCTATGCATGCATTAAAATGTTTCACACGCCTCTATCCTCAAGGACTATATCCTGGTTAGGGTGGTCGTGTAATCTACTCTAAAGAGGACAATCCTTTTTAGCGAGAATTGTCCTCTTCGTGGATGATTGTCGTTCTTCAAAGAGGACTACGCCTTCTGTAATAATTTTTACGCATTCATCGTTGGGTTTTGGGTCTGGCTACAACCACCAATTCCCAGGATTTCTCGAACACTGCTCTTGGGGCAGTCTTCGAATGTAAATGTCAAGAAATGCCAAGTTCCGATCAGCGGCGTAGCCAGGAATTTAATTTGGGGGTATAATGTGATTTGAGAGTATAAAGCTTAAAAAACTTTGAAATCTTAAAAAACGCATTAAAATTATTGTATTCATGTTTACGTCGGATTCTTGCCGTAACTCTGACTCCAATCTTCGGCGAAGATCCGAGTACGTTGACCGCCTGACATTCGTAATAGCCTTGGTCGTCAAGGGCCAGTTTTTTGATAATCAATTTGGAAGACCGTCTGAAAAAAGACAGGAACAGATGAAATTTTAATCAAATGATATTTCTGGATGAAGAGACAAGAAAGCAAAGAAGGAGAATACAGGAACTAACCTACTAAAGGACAAGAGAGCAAAGAATGAGATTATACAGCAAGACCAGAATGTGAATGAATGGATGGGAGGAATATAGTGGTTCTCACATACGATAGATCCTACTGAACCACTATAAACCTTATTATTATTATTATTATTATTATTATTATTATTATTATTATTATTATTATTATTATTATTATTATTATTAGATCCTACAATGAACCACTGAACCACTAAAACCTTATTATTATTATTATTATTATTATTATTATTTATTATTATTATTATTATTATTATTATTATTATTATTTATTATTATTATTCTCATTATTATTATTATTATTATTATTATTATTATTAGACAGAAAACTTTAATTTTGTATGATGTCATATTCAAAAGTTAGTCAAGTCGATTTAGGCCTATGTAAAACAATGATAATTACAAAAGCATGCGTTAAACATAAGGAACGGTAACACCGAACCAGTCACTGCTAACGTCATTCAGAGTGTTGAGGATAAAGGGGCGGAGGTAGGGGAAGAGGAGAGTAGGAGGATAAACGGTTAGAATTTCGTAATATTTGTTCCTTTTTTCCAATGAATGTGCAAAGCAATACATGTATAGTATGTATACTCCTATATTACGTAAGCTGGGATTTTCAGAGCATGACATAGCCTATCGTTAACATTCCAACGCCGCAAAATTTTCAATTGTCACTCTAATAATTATAGCATATATTTATTATGCTTTGTCATGTAGGCCAAATCGTGCATATGTGGTCTGCTATGCGCTACACAGGCCTGTTGCTGGCCTAAAATATTTCCCCGTTTGACTTAAGAACGACCACCCTGTAGCCAGCCCTAGCCTGAAATCAGATTAGGCCGTACCCGAACTCCACTTGCCTATAGTCATTCAGACTGATTAGACCACTGAAACAGTCGGCTGTTATTAAGGAATGAGTGATCTTGGAATGGCAGGAACGTGAATTTTTCAACATTTGGGGGTACGTTAAAGGAAAGCTTTGTTTTTCAAAGTAAGTCAGAGGTTACGTATTTAGCGGGTTTGAAAAAACGTAGTACGTTATATCCGAGGTACGTTATATCCATTACCATCCAGTGGCGTAGCCAAGAGGGCGGAGGTTGGGGGTTAAAACCCCTCCTTGGCTGCCGAAAACAAAATATTTTAAATGAGTTTCCATGCATTTTAAATTTTTTACGCGATTTTCTGGGTCAAAAAACCCCCTTGGCTCGACCTAAAAGATTAAAGAAGAGGCACAGAGGCGCGATAAGGTTTTTTTGCTTGTCACCTAAAAAACTAAAGGCGATAACGATTATTTGGCTTGTCAGGATTTTTCCAAAGTTGGTCACGGTCAAAACCAAAAAACAACCCCCCTTCCGGAAATCCTGACTACGCCACTGATACCATCCAATACGGTAGCGCATCACACGGGACCGTACATCGCGGTACGTTATAACCGAGTGTACGCTGTAACCGTGTTCGTTATAACGAAGTTCTACTGTAGTTGAAATCTTTACTTGGCGGGTTTGAGCTGAATTCGACTGCTGGAAATCAGAGGTGTTCCGTTTTTGGTCCACGTTATCTTCGGCGGTGGATTACCTTTGTGGTTGCATGACACCTGAGTTTTCGTGCCAACCGCTACCTTTACTTCGTTGGCAGGGGACAGTTGTACGGTTGGTTTCTGACCTGAAAAAATACGTTTTCCATATCGAGTGACCAGTGGTCGATTATTAGAAACTCGGGTTTTAAAATCTCAAATATGAGGGTTCAGGAGAGATGATATCAAAATGTTCTACCTCCATAGGGGATCGGCCTCAATAACTGGAACTAACCCCCTCTCCCAAATTTCGAAAAATCTAACAATACAAGCCATTGTTATGATATTCTGAATAAAAAATTCGTATTAAGAAGATAATTCAAACTTGCATAGGACTAAATGTAACCCTATAACCGAATGAACACTAACATTTAAGACTAACGCCTAATTAACACATAACATTAACATTTTACCCTAACACCTAATTAACACTAACATTTAAGACTAACACTTAGGTGCTTGCCTAACAGGTAAAGGTGTCCATTCAAGCCTGGTTCACTATGGAAACCTACGAGTCGGTAGAAAAAAACAGCGCCTTCAAGTTCTCTCGATCTCGGCTGATAAGAAGGGCAGCTCTATATATGCTTTGAAGAGGCATTTTACTCTTTAAGTGCATTGCTTAAAGGTCATTCTAAGCCATTTCAGTTGGCCAACTGGTCCATACGCTAGTGCATTGGCATTCAATTGAATCTTATGAAGGACCACATTTTTAATGAATGGTTCCCGAGAGACAGGTAAATATATTTCTTAGTTACAAAAATCAAACTCGTAATGAGACTACAGGAACAAATCTACCAGAGGACAATGGGGACAATGAGATTGCACAGCAAGACCATAATGCGAATGAATGGATGGGTGGAACATAGTGGTTCTCACACAGGGCAGATCCTACTGAACCACTCTAAGTCCTTATTATCATTATTATTTATTATATTAGAAGACTTAGAAACAAAAATACTAACCGTTGAAAGGATATGTTATAGAAAAATACTAAGAATTGGATGGGTCGAATAAAATCACAAATGAAGAACTATACAGGATAATCCAGCCAGAGCAAACCATGTTGCAGAGTGTAAGACTAAGGAAACTCCATCTATGTGGACACATATGCAGAACGAAAGAGGACAGAAATATATTAAAGCTCTAATGCTTGGAAGGCGTCAATAAAGGCGACCTCCCCAGAACTGTTTACTAAGCATCTTAAGACGCATTTATTTAGCATTTCCTATAGCGACTCTTTGTTAAGCGCTCTTGACTTTGGCCTTCAATATGCTTACTACGCTTTATAAATTTTCATTAAATAATAATAATAATAATAATAATAATAATAATAATAATAATAATAATAATAAATAATAAGAAGAAGAAGAAGAAGAAGAAGAAGAAGAAGAAGAAAGGAAGACCACACAAGGAATGGTGCGATCATGATATTGAAGAATGGTGTGGAAACAGATTACAGGATCTGAGTCACAGAGCAATGAACAGGAAAGAATGACAGAAAACTGTGGAGATGACATCATACACCAACGGGTGTTGAGCCCACGGCTGACAATGATGATGATGATGATGATGATGATGATGATGATGATGATGATGATGATGATGATGATATATTAGAACAACTCCAGCTCAAATAAGACTTACCACACTTGGCACATGCACTACTGCTTGCCTCCTTCGAGTTCTTCTTGTTTGCAAGAACAGGCAAAGAACAAGTGATCCGATAAGATTCGCCATGAGCAGAAGTAGAATTGTTACCCTTGATAAATACCAAATATTTAGTCTTAGGTATAACGGGTCCAGAAATACATTGGCTCGAATTCTCTCTTTCGCCGAAAATTCCCACAGAGACAGGATGGAACGCTTTCTTGTCGTTCTGCCTCAGAGCGCCTTTGTGAAGTTTCTTTACTTGAAAAGTAACGTTGTGTGGTACAGTTTGACTCACGGGCGTCACTGGGTGACCTTCGAACACGATATCCGACAGGATCGTACAAGATGCCACGTCCGTGAAGTCCGAAGAGCAAGTCCCACTGGATAATCCGGCAAAGTCGATGACGAGGAAGGCGAAACATAGGAGAATAGCATCGCTCAGGTTCATTTTAACCATCCGAAATGCAGTTACCGCAAGCAGCCGACACGTTTTCGGAACTCGAATTCGAAGACCGTGAGTATAGTCGTAAGTTTCACGGATTTTCGGATTCCGAAATCCGAAATTTTCGCACGCCCCGTGTTTCGAGGCCCAAAATAATGGCCCGGCCTCGAGAAAACATCAAAGTTGTCAAACGTCGAGCGACTTTATGTTAGACTGAGTGGAATTTTACGCAGGTTAAGAGCAGCGTTGGTCTATCAATGAAAGCAATCTGATATTGGTCTATTGGATATCGCAGTGTCACAAGAACGCTGTACATAGGTTCAGCCAAACTGCTTAAGGCCACGCACTGTGGGTCTGGTCTAACTCTGTAAGAGGGGCCACAAACTGATCGCCGAAAAAAGGCCAACACACAAGCCGAGGCCTATAGAGGCTCAGACTATCGCCTCTTATGACCAGAGCGAAGTAAACACGCATTCAGTCCTCGCGTGCATATTGTCAAAATCAAATCGTCAGAATATTTTCGCATTAAACTACTGCATTCTGAGTTTTACAGAATCAAGCGCCATGTCACGATTGTCTAATATTAGTTGTGTTTAATCACAAGTTCTTTTTAATCCCTTTTATATCTAATCCCTGTTCATATGAACCTGGCCTTTTGATGATGGATTTGAACTTGAAGATACCATCGATTGATACTTTAGAGTATTAGAAATGGTGTCATAAAGTGCATAATAATAATAATAATAATAATAATTATTATTAATAATAATAATAATGTTACCCTTTACCTTCAGATATTGACCATTATTATTTCCCATAGCTATTTTAAGAAAGACATCAGACATAATTATCGCACAATATAAATATTTCGTTATTATCGTTATTATCACAAGCGTACTACGCTGCCCTGTGGTGCGCTGCAGATGGGGTATCAGGCGGCAACCAGTGTAGATCGCTAAAGTGCCGGATCATGGTCCAAAATAATCATTTGCAATTATAAATGAATGCGTTAAAATAAATTATTTTACACGCATTTGCGATTAATTCTGAATTAATCTGTCGTTTAGGCCCCAGGAATGTATTTAGGTTCACAGACGGAAATGATAGGCACTGATACAACAACTGAACTGCAGCAGTTGGTGAACGGTTAATTCTGCCAATTAATCTAGACAACGTTCATTACTTACTGTGTGCTGCTGCTGCTCCTCCTCCTCCTCCTCCTCCTCCTCCTACTACTACTACTACTACTACTACTACTACTACTACTACTACTACTACTACTACTACTACTACTACTACTACTACTACTACTACTACTACTACTACTACTACTACTACTACTACTACTACTACTTCTACATCTACTACTACATCTACTACTTCTACTACTACTACGTCTGATTTTGAGGCAGCCTGTGAGACCAGAAAGGAGGTCGTCTAAATTGTTCGTCTTTCAACGCTGCTGGTGGAAATAAGAAGTAATAATAATAATAATAATAATAATAATAATAATAATAATAATAATAATAATAATAATAATAATAATAACGATGCTGCTGCTGCTGATGATGATGATGCCATCTTTTAGCACCAGTTCCAATACTTAAAGCTGTCGACGGTATTTCAAAGTCACCCTCAAAAGATCAGGTCACTTGTCGAGATCACTGACTTCGTGTAAAATTTCTGCATTGATGTTAATTGAATTTAACATCGAAACCGTAGAATAGACGATAGACAAGCTAGGCCTATATTGTTTAGTTGTTATTTTATTTTTGCTTTACGACGTAAAAAGTGTTTGAAGAGTTTACGTTCACAACCGCTCCTGATATTAGATGCTGGATCAGTTTCTATCAGATGTACTTTGGCATTGCAAGCCAAATGTCAACTAAAATGTTCAAACACGGACTTTGCCACTCTAGGCTATTACAGAAAGGGACAATGTATACCCTACCTTCAGTCTCTACTAGATGTCACATAGTAACGAGAACAGTAAAACGTTCGTCTGCGAGGACTGCAAATTAGACAACTCAACTTTACAACATTCTGATTAAACAGAGGAAGAAAATGCAGGATTCGCTCAAATGGCCGGACTATCTTATGCTGGTCAGTTTCCTGGTCATCTCGCTGTCCATCGGCGTCTATCATTCTCTGACCGGCGGTCGACAGAGAACAACGACGGAATTCATCTTGGCCAATCGAAAATTGAAGGTTCTACCGGCCGCCATCTCGTTGTGCGTCTCCTTTCAATCGGCGATTCTGATACTCGGTCTGCCGGCCGAACTTTACGGCTACGGTGTCCAGTACCTCCTCCTGGGACCGGTGTGTTTTCTCGTCAACGCGGCCGCCGTGCGAGAGATATTCGTCCCTTGGCTTTACCAGCTCCAGTTGGTGAGCGTCAACGAGGTGCGAAGACAAATATCTACAATTGGTAAAATTAAGACAGATTTAGAGACGATTTTTGTCATGCAGAACGCCTAATACTATCATTTAATATCATTATTGTCATTCATCATCATCATCATCATCATCATCATCATCATCATCATCATCATCATCATCATCATCATCATCATCATCATCATCATCATCATCATCATCATCATCATCATCATCATCATCATCATCATCATCATCATCATCATCATCATCATCATCATCATCATCACGTTCTCTGTCCTGGGACAGGTTCAGGGCTCCATTGTTTTTATTCCCCTCTGCGTCTTGCTTCTTCTTCTTTGATTTCTGCATATAGGTCTTGTGGTTGCGCTGTGCACCTGTTTTCAAAATGGTCAGCAATAGAAATGTCATGCGTGATACACCTAACCAAATATAGTTTGTCGTTGATTAACCAGATGGCGTTTGTCTGTCGATAAAGTTTGATGGGTTAGTTATTTGTCACGCGGTGAAAGTTACAGCCTGTGCAAATTCTTTTAATGTTGGAAACACTAGGTCATTGCCATGCCTTTCTCTTAGCTAGAGCGCTCAGACGTGACGCTAATGAGTCAAACTTTGCTCCATTCCACATAACCAACTCGACATTTCGAGACGCCGACTTCGCTTTTGCAACAACATCGGTTACAAGACGAAAACGCAGAAGAAATGCAGGCGTTACTTGCATGGCCGGACTATCTGATACTGGTCAGTTTTCTGGTCATCTCGCTGTCCATCGGCGTCTATCATTCTCTGACCGGCGGTCGACAGAGAACAACGACGGAGTTCATCTTGGCCGATCGAAAACTCAAAGTATTACCGGTCGCCATTTCGCTATGCGTCTCCTACCAATCGGCGATTGCCTATCTGGGATTTAGCGCAGAGATGTACAGTTACGGGGTCCAGTACCTAATTCTCGTAACATTGAATGTCGTCTTACCCGCAATCGTGCTTGAGAGGATCATGATACCGTGGCTTTATCCTCTTCAATTGGTCAGCATCAACGAGGTCTGAGAAACATATTCGCGTGTCTTCATAATAGGCACCGTTCGTTGTATGATTCCTAATATTATTTGCTTTGGGATACTCGCAGTATTGTAAAGCGCTCTTGTCTTTTGCCATTTTACCATGCCATATTGCGCTATATAAATTGTTTAGCTCATAATAATAATAATAATAATAATAATAATAATAATAATAGTAGTAGTAGTAGTAGTAGTAGTAGTAGTAGTAGTAGTAGTAGTAGTAGTAGTAGTAGTAGTAGTAGTAGTAGTAGTAGTAGTAGTAGTAGTAGTAGTAGTAGTAGTAGTAGTAGTAGTAGTAGTAGGCCTAGTAGTAATAATTTGCTTTGTACGACCTGGATTTTTCATTACAAACGTCACTTTTGCTTTTGAATTCAATTAATGTTTCAATCGTTACTGCTTTTTCGTTCAGACTGTTCCATATAGTCACAAACTTCACACTGAACATTTTTTCCTCCTTGATCCTACCCTCTTCTCGAAGAATTTTCACTTTTGATCTCTTACGCTGCTATAGTGTGCTAAGGAGCTGTCCATTAATTATGTCAAAAAATTTTGGACAATTTTTGAACCCCTCCCCACTTGTCAACAACTGTCAACTTTCACTTACCTCCACTGTAATTATGTCAAAAACTGTTGCCCCCCCAAGATCAATGACAGGTCCCAATAACAAGGTTATTATTTTTGCGGTGATGACCATTTTTTCTCTTTTTTGCTCACCGAGTGTCAAAATGCGGTGGTGATGACCTTTTTGCCATGCTTTTTTCCATTGTAATTAGTAGTATTCCATGAAATTTCCTATTTTCGATTATTTTTAAAAAGTGAAATTGTTGACGTGAACTTCTCTTGACCACCCCTCTCCCTGTCAACAACTGTCAAACTTCTTCAAACCCCCTCCCCATAAATTGTTGACGTAATTAATGGATAGCCCCTAATTTAAAGGATTGGTTCATATGGCACACCTATTATCCAGTTATTATTTATAATGTTCCTATTATATATTCTCCCTTTTGTAATGTTGTTAATCTACAATCTTGAAGTTTTTTCGTATATTAAATTATGACATCATTGAACAATTTCTAAAAGTTATAAATCTCTTTTTCAAAATGGATTCCATGTTACACGAAATACTCTAGATGAGGCCATGTTAATGTCTTGCCCAATTTTATCGGTTCACAACGTTTGGCAATGAATGTTTATTGGACTGGCTTAAGGTATTCTGAGCCGTATTCATGTTGTATCGGATTCCAAGATGTTCAAGAAGAGAAATGCCAGATTTGAAATAGCTAATAAAACACGGCCGTGGTCACCAAATGACGTTTTGCTGCCGGTAAAATGTGATAGATTATCTGTCTGTCACTAAAATTAAACCAAACCAGAATTTTCCTAAAGCTAAACCAGCTCTTTAATTTTCCTTTGTTGTTTAATGTATATAGCATTATCCCAACTTCCGTTAGCCGTACACCCGAGGATAAGATTGTCTTACACTTCGACAACATACTCTGGGCAAATTGCTCTTCGCCAATATACGTTGACTTTACCGAAAGTTGACAAGTGAGCATTTGAAATTCTCATTCTTTCCAACGAAAATTTTCCTGACAACCGTTTTTGGTCCTGAGATCTTGAAGATACCGTATCAAAATGCATAGGAGTTCCCGCTGACTAAAAGGCCCCGGATGAGGTAAATATCACTAACTTGGTCCTCATCTTTCGTACAATTTATGCAATCATTAGGATCCAAGACAGTGTGTGTGTGTGTGTGTGTGTGTGTGTGTGTGACTTAGGCCTATGACATCGATTTGGCTGATTTTGTTGATGCAAATCGAGGGCCGTGCATTGTACAAAGCATGTTCGTATGTCTGTTGCAGTATGTCTATCTTCGTTTTCAATCGAACTCCGTCAAAATGCTGGCGAGCATTCTTGGAATCTTAGTCTCGGTGGGTCAAAGTTTTGTGTCATTAATACATGATTTATGGCTTTGGGAAAGTCATTGAACTCAAAGCGATAATCGAAGAAAGTAGTAATAAGTTAATTGCGAAGACTACAGTTTTATTTTATTAACAAGCGACTTGAAAACCGGTAGCACCTCTGGGTATTAATAGGCTACAAGTGGCGCTATAGAAGTCCCCTACTGCATTCATTACTGTTTGGCGTTGTGCGACCGGTTCTCCTCAGAGCACCGAAGTAAAGCAACATCGAGAGCGCGGTTTGTATTTGGATGGGCGACCACGCCGGGATCTAGTCGTGGTACCGGCGGCCAACTAAGCCGTTCATCGCTTATAGGCGTCGATAAATCGGCAACAGCATTAAGCTGCGTAGGTAAAACACAGGTCTACAGAAAGCAATGGGAAACTACTGTAGATTAATGGCGCAATGACAGGGATCAGAAAACTGAACTAGCAAGTTAACAAATCTTTAATTAGCAAATCGCGACATCTTATTTACACGAGTTTAAAACTAAAACTACTAATGCTTTTAATGATGCTAACTGGTCTATGATGTGCTCAAATACAATTTTATCAGTT
>CM030871.1:1607536-1700036 GCA_018105865.1 Metaphire vulgaris | reverse complement strand
CCATTAATTTCCTAAGTTCATTGCTTATCCACTGGATAATATCCAGTGATATGTTATTATCTCTTTTGTAGTTGTTGTTTTTGGGATTTTGGCAACAACGATGTCCTTTTTGGTCATGGTGTTACCTGGCCCAATAACCCAGGTAAGCATACGCCCTACGACCAACGAAGTCAGCCAACCGTGCATGGTCCGTAGCTAGAGCTTTTTGGAAAGAAATATTTTTCGGCACGCAATATTATGTAATAGACAACGTCTCAACATAAAGAATACAATTATTATTGACAAAATTAGAGGGAAAAGACTCAACTGGTATGGACATGTCAACCGAATAAATGAAAGGAAACTACCATACAAGGCATTTTACACTAAAATAGAAAGAAATAAAGGAAGAGGAAGACCCAGGAAAAAGTGGATTGGACAACATCAGAGAAGATATGAGAATGAAAGGAATTTCAATCGTAGAAAGAAGACGATTAACAGACGATAGAACTTCTTGGAAACATTTTGTGTCTAGCTATTGCCTCTAAAGAGTTGACAGAGAGCAAAAATGATGAAATTAATATTATGCTAATCGCTTATACAAAATTCTAGGCGACTATATATAATAATAGGCGCTGATGCAACCACATTTAGCCAGTATAGAAAAATAAAATATATCAAAATCAAAAGGAAATATAAGCAGCAAAAGATACAGGTAAAACATAAAATTGCCAATTCTTGAACATCATTATGCGAGGAAATATAGGAACTAGTTCTTAGGTTTCCGGTACGCCGAACCGGCTAGTACCGCCACAGAAAGTACTGATCGTAGCAAAAGTTCTTTTGTTGATATCTTCCACTGTTCCATATTGCCACCGACTCGCTATCTGTTTCAAATGCAGATATCAATGGCCCTCTGTAACTCTGTCATCGGATCACTGTTCGGATTATTCCTGATCGGCGGAATATCACGTCACAGCAACTGGAAGGTGAGTCACCTCGGACGGTTTCGAGACTTTCAGGTTATGGTAGAATTTCGCGATGATGATGATGATGATGTTGTTGATTCTGTTGTTGTAGTGATGACGACGATGATGATAATGACGACGGTGGCGATTGTGGTGATGATGAGGGCAATGCTACAATCGTACGATTGTTAGGTGTGAAGCGCTCTCGACTTAGGCATCGCCTTGGGCATAGCACCATATAAATTGTCAAAGATGAAGTAGTTGTTATTACTACTACTACTACTACTACTACTACTACTACTACTACTACTACTACTACTACTACTACTACTACTACTACTACTACTACTACTACCACTACTACTACTACTACTACTACTACTACTACTACTACTACTACTAATAATAATAATAATAATAATAATGCTTTTGTTTGGTTATGGCGATGATGGTGATAGTGATGATGATGATAGCCAGTCTCGTGTCCTATTAAATTCATCACATTCATTGACGTCCGTTGAAACAATAAAGTTCACTTAACTAAAGCCACAAGCGGCAATGTCTTTCGCAAGCCGAAAATGAACGCCAGGCAGATTACTTGAACAGAACCTAGCTATCAGGAATTATTACTATAGTTTGCGAATTGACTTACTTGGGCCGAAGCATGCTTTGACAAGAATCAGAGGCGTGCTGCCAAGTGTGGTGGACCCCGGGGTCAAAAAAAGGTCGCCGAAAGAAATACCTGTATAGGGCTACACGGTATTGCATATCGAATAGTTTTGGTAGGGCGCATTGGTTGGTGGACTCGTGAGCCTAGCAACAGTTTCCTGGATAAGTATCGGTTCAATGAGCGTTCCGAACAAATATCCTTCGTTTCCTCCAATACCGATGGACGGATGTCCAGGAGACGGAAATTCCACATCTGACGTCTCGTTCACAACGGAAATGAACAGCCCGTTCGCCACTGCGCAGCCACGAAATTCCTCTGCCATTTACGAAATGAAATGGACGGTTCGTTAAAAACTATGAACTAACCTACGATCATCGCAGACAAACACATAAAAAAGCAGATAACATCTTGAGTGAATTTATATAGCTCTTGCGACCTTAGTTACTGTCTGTTTTTAGTAGTATCACAACAGACAACTGTGAGTCATCTTGGTGTGTCATGGAGTTTAGAATTTTTAAACGCAAGACTGTGGCTCCACATAACATTTAAAGCTAATTAGACCCATATAGGCTCAGAAGATAGATTGGCCTATTTGGCGTTCTGCGACCGGTTCTCGTCAGAATACGGAAGCTAAGCAACGTCGAGCGCGGTTGGTACTTGGATGGGTGACCATCCCGGGATCTAGTCGTGCCGGCGGCCAACCAAGTCGTTCATCGCTTAAGCGCCGATACATTGGTAGCAGGTCGACCGTTTCCATGGACACTTTTTGTAACCCAGCTTGCCACTGCTAATAATCTTTCGTGATCCTATATAAGGAAAGACGGAACCACAATGGATCCTGTGTCAATAATTATTTTGCCTATTTCTTTCAGCCCGACCACACCGGCATAAATCGATTCTACTGTATTTCGTACACATGGTATACTTTATTGGCGACGATAATTACATTGGCCATTGGATACGCTACTTCTTTCACATTCAGTAAGCTAATGTCAGTTAACCTATCTATTTCCCTACTCCATTTATTCATTTTAAGTTGGGCCTAATAGATACTGCAGCGATTTGGAGGCAGAGAAACCGGACATGGCAGGGTACAGTGTAGAGGACCTGGGCGCCACTTGAAGAGGGCGCCAATAAAACTCTGTGATCTTGCTCTCTACTCAGCGTAGGAAGAGAAGAAACTGAGATAACTGTCTTCGAGGGGCACATCATAGACCAATTCACATCAGTAAAAGCAAGAAAAGTGCATCTGGAGTTTTAATCTTACGCCAATAGAATGTCACTATCTGCTAATGAAAGAGTTATTTCAATGGAATTTCTGGTATATTATTGCTTCATTGCAGCAGAGCTATTTCAATTGGTTGTTGACAGGAGACATGGCTTTAGAAGAAGCCGTAGAAGATAGATTTCTGATAAAGTTCAGGACCTGCTGCAAAACATCGCCTGAAAATGATGAGGAAAAGTCCGGTCTAGAAAAGCAAAACGTGGAGCATAGAAGCGGGGAAGTAAGAAACCGATTCATATTATGGTAACGCTCATAGGTTGTCCATAGCTAAGAGTTTAAAATCTGTGTATTTTAAACGTTGTATTAAGATGATGACAGATCGTTAGCTCATGGCACGGGTAGGCCTATTCAAATGGCGGTCCGCGGGCCAGGTCCGGTCCGCTAGGGATTGTGAAGTGGCCCGCGAAGATACTGAAACTATCACTGAGTTTTTCTGACACGTACAAAATATTTTCAATGCAGTGTTTTCAACTGATTTCTGTTACTTATGAACAGTCTGATCAAATTCACGGAAGAGGCATTAGGAATGAAGCCAAGTCCCGAAATTTGCTTTAGCCACCCGTAATATCCCAAATGCCGTGAATTTTGGACTAAATCTCTAAAGCTGATGTTTTCGTTTGAATGTAACAGTGGTTCTCACACAGGGCAGTTCCTACTGAACCAATTTAAACCTTGTTATATTATTGTATTATTATTATTATTATACGAGACATACAGAACTGACGTTAATGATGCTAGAGAAAACCCTTTTTATAATGTGCAGGGAAAAGTTTAGACCTAGCATTTAAAATCAGATTTCCTAGTGCAATTAACATGCGCAGATTTCTTTTAACGGTCTCGGTCTCGGTGTATTTATTCTCCTCAGGTGGAATTCAGCGATTCAAAGAAGTTTTCTGATCGTCCAGTTAACATCATCGTTTTGACACAGAGAACCGTTTGTACCGCAGCAGGCTCGAAATGGCTCAGACATGGGTCAAGATGATTGGACAAAACTTAGGCAACTTCTGTCCGTGACAATACTGAGGATATACGCAATACGTGTCTAACTGTGTTTACTTTTACTGTTGATGAAACTGTTCATGCGTAGAGATTGGCAACTGATGACAGGCTAGTTCTCAGGAATTTGCGTTCAGGGGGCGTCCCATAATTGCAGAGGGGTGTCAATGTCCAGTGTTTCATCTACTAAACTTCTTGGACCAAGGGGGAATAGAAATGGGCGTGTAAGTGGCGGGAGTTCTGCGCTTGGCCCCTCGCAAAAAGGAGAATACAAGTCAAAAATATGATTTCCGTTGTCATCTCTTCCGTTTTCATACGGTCCGTTATAACTTTTGTGGAGTCAGTTATAGTGGATCAAGTATGCTTGGTCATCAACGTATGTTTATATAAAGCAATTCCAAGCTATTTTGTACTTATTCTCATGTTTCAACATATACATATATATTAATTTAGTTCACTGCATCAGCTATCAAATTGCTGTCTGCAATGGTGATAGGCCTACAGTAGCGAAAAGAGTTCAAGATTTCAATGATAAAGTTACAATTAAATTCCGACCAATTGAAAGTACGCCGTTATAATCTAATCCAGAATATATTAAGATATATATTAATTATTATTAGTGAGTAAAAACTACCAATTTCTATTTGTCAAGGCGTGTTACGCAATAGGACAACGATCTTCTTTCTTCAAAAGTTACCCTATAGTTTCAGCCTGCTGTGACGCCGTCACAGTCGTAATAGGAAAAGTCTATAATTATTTAATTAATTAAGATTAATTAATTATTAATTATGATAAAGTAGCAAATGACTGTAATCGTGAAATGCTTGGATTGAATCCAATGCATGATATTGTTAAGAATCGTCAACAGTCTTTTACACGTCGGTTCTCTAAGAAGCCACTTTATTTTGTCAAATAATATTATTGTATAATAACGGAACGTGTAAGTGTTAGTTAAGAATTACGTTTATGCTTATCTTATGTTATCAGCGTTCGCGAATAAAGATTTAAATATATTAAAACGCTAATGCTATTGGACGTCGAGTCTTTAATGCCGTCCAATAACGTCTCTGGCATTGTAAGCTTGACCTTCAAAAGACATCGATATTCGATGTTCTACTCGAATTTGTCGTTGCCTAGGCGTGGTACCAACGTTGACTAATTTTATATTGAGCTTGTAAACGACAAGAGGGGACTGATATTTCACAACGTGTGTGTGTGGTTACAGTCGTTGTCCTTGTCACTGGTCTACATACGGTGCTTGCAAATCTACGCCTGTCGTAGAGATGTTAAGTGTCTTATGTAATCTGGGCATGGCGGATATCGAATGGAAGGCGTATCAAAGGGAAACCCGAAAGTGTCGATTGGTTCCCTTGTCTACGGATAATACCCGTAGTCTCTGCCGTTCACCGACAGGGAAGGCAGGTATTCATACGTAGACAGGTCGCTTTCCGGATATAAAGCCACCTGCGACATCGAGCATCCATATAGTGTAGACACAATCCAGCATAATTGTTTTTGTTGACATATTTATTTATTTCTCCATAATTTATCCACAATTTCCATTAAAGATAAACAGAATAACATATATATATACATATATATATACAGTATATATATATATAACATATATATATATATAAGCCTATATACTTGTCTAATAATAACATAGTATCTACTCAGAGGAATGTGTCCGAAGGGATCATGGAGCCCGCTTGAAAGTAACCAGTACATAATGATAACAGACATAAATCAAGAAATTACTTTCATAAATGAAATTTAAGTAAAAATTATCAAACATAGCATATAAATGTTTGTAATAAAGTATAGATTAAATTGCAGTCGACCTATCCATTGAATTAGGCCTACCATATGACGTCTATTTCTCGATAGAATTTGATAGGTTAATTATTTGTCACGCGGCGAAATCTAGACCATCGCCGACTTTACTGTTGGAAAATGACAGGTCATTGACTTTGGGGCCGTAAGGCCATGCCCTTCTCTTTGCTAGAGCCGCTTAAATGCGTCGCTAATGAGTCAATCAACGTTGTATTCGAGAGGTCATCCTCGCTTTTGCAACAGCAGTGGTTACAAGACGAAGACGCAGAAGAAATGCAGGCGTTACTTGCATGGCCGGACTATCTGATACTGGTCAGTTTTCTGGCCATCTCGCTGTCAATCGGCGTCTATCATTCTCTGACCGGCGGTCGACAGAGAACAACGACGGAATTCATCTTGGCCGATCGAAAACTCAAAGTATTACCGACAGCCATTTCGCTCTGCGTCTCCTACCAATCGGCGATTACCTTTCTTGGATACAGCGCAGAGATGTACAGTTACGGCGCTCAGCTTCTAATTCTCGCAACAATTACATTCGTCTTGGCCGCAATCGTGATCGAGAGGATAATAATACCGTGGTTATATCCTCTTGAATTGGTCAGCCTCTACGAGGTTTGAGTGTGTTTTCATACGCACCATTATTCGTCGTGTAATTTTTATTACTTGCTTTGTCCCGGATTTTTCACTACTTGGAGTGGGGTGGGTTGGAGGCAGTGACGCAGACTATAGGCATTAAAATTTTGATTCGTTCTATTTTGCCTGAAATTGTAAATTTTCGTTACTACGATGGAGAAATTGCTAGTCTTACTCACCAACATGCGTAGCTAGGGGGTACACATGTCCCCGAGGCCGAGGTTGGCGGGGGGGGCGGGTTTATGGTAACAAAAAAGTAAAAAGCAGCATTACTATAGCTGTGACGATTTTTTTGGCTTGTCAGGATTTTCCTGAGTTAAGAGGGGCATAAGTAGGCCTATCCTATGTTTTGTCCCTGGGTGCCTGTCACCATGATGTAGCCACGCCTCTGTACTCACCAGTAGGCCTAATAATTAATATATATATATATCCTAATATATTTTGGATTAGGTAATATCGGTGTACTGTACTTCCAATTGGCTGTAATTTATATTTGGTTTATAATTGAAATCTGACCTCTGTTGTCGCCGACTGCATTACCCTTGCAGACAGCAATTTAATAGTTGTTGCAGTTTATGATGTTCATAATGCTTTAGGATATGGCAGACCTCTCCAAGCTAGTTGGCTATGCGTCAGAATGGTCGGTTGGTAATAATGTTTTGCAATAGATCTTTATTGGACTGCTTTAATGTATTCATAATTTGTCGGATTCCAAAATGTTCAACAAGAGAACAGCCAGATTTGGTGTAGCTACATGTAACAAAACATGGCCATTGTTTGGTTACCAGATGATGTTTGGCTGCCGGTAAAATGTGATAGATTATTAATCTACAGTTAAAAACACACCAGCCTTTTAATTTCCCTAACATCCTTCCGTTGGTTGTATACACAAGGACAAAGAAACTTCGTATGAAGCATGAAGCATCGACAAAAGGCTTCTGAACAAATTGTTCTTTGCAGAATGTTCTTGAAAACTGGCGATTTAAAAAATACCGAAGACATCTGCGAATACTCGTTGACATTGTAAAAGTTGACAAGCAAACAGTTGTAGACCTACACTTTCTCTTTCTTTCCACGAACGTTGTCTTTTTGAACCCGTGGTCCGCATCTAAATGAATAGGCGTGGGCACTGGTTAAACGGTCCGGGAGCAGCACTCAAAACAATACTCATCAGTAATAGTGTTTCTTGAAATTTTTGCAATCAGTAAGACCCAAGACAGTGTCTGACTGATGACGCTGTTTATATTGATTTTACTGGAGTGAATTAAAGTTATTTAAAGCTGTTAAAACTTGTTTGCATGTCTATTGCAGTATGTCTTCCTTCGCTTTCGATCGAAGTCCGTCAAAATGCTGGCAAGCAATCTTGGAATCTTGGCCAAGGTCGGTCAAATTTTCATGTTTTAAACTTTTAATACAGATTTTCGGCATACAGTGTAGCAGATAATATTTACAGTAACTCAACGCCGTAAACCACCGAGTTGAAAAAACTATGTAGCAATGAGTTCATCACGAAGACTAAATTCTCACTTTCTTATCTTATTAGTTCGCGACAACAGCGAATTGGCATCAACCTATATCGACAGAGAGCCGTGGAATAAGGGATATATCGATATTTACACTTTAGTTTTAAATTTTATGACTACAGCTACTTATGCCCATTCAGTTTTACGACCTGTGTCTGTAGTTTTCAAAGGATATAGCGTTATTGAGCAGTAATGCCTAGGGTCTTAGGCGAAAGGGCAGAGGGTTTAACTGGGGGGGGGGGGGAGTTAAAAATTAGCAAGTTTTTGAATGACAATTAATGACATTTATTTGCACAAGATTAAAATACAACTGCTGTTACTAACGCGAACTGGTCTATGATGTGCTCAAAGTCAGTTTTCTCAGTTTCTCTCATTCTATGCTGAGTGGAAATGCCTTCAAAACATATAGAGATGTTGTTTTTATTTTGCGACACCGTTGCGACAAAATACTCTTGCGTTAATACAAGATTTGCAAGATCTACAATACTGAGAACTGTGTTGCATTTCATTCACAGATTCTATACATGGGAAGCGCTATGTATGCACCATCTGTAGCGCTGAAATCCGGTACGTTGTAGATAGAATCGGTCGCAGGAGACTAATGATTTATGAATTCGATTAAGACAACAATTCTATTGGCGCCAACTTCTATTTTACGATATTGAGATTATATTGAGATAGCTATTAATATGACTAACCTCATACTTCTTGCAAAAGATAATTTTTCTATACGTTTTTGCCGCTAGTTAATTAGTGAAATCTCTCACTCATTCATTATGGTCCATTTATTTTTTAAAAGTGACCAATTTCCCAATTATTCTGTCGGTGCCGCTGATGTCAACGGTGTGCATCATATACACATCACTGGTGAGTATGGATATCTTCAATTGTAAGAAGTAGAATAGACGAATTAAAATCAAAAGGTATACAAAACAAATAAATGATAGCAAGGCTTATAGTGGCTCAGTAGGATCAGCACCTGTAAGAGAATCAATATGTTTCGCCCATACTTTCATTCACATTATGTTCTTGTTGTGTACTTTCATTCTTTGCCCTCTTGTCCTCTAGTAGGTTTTTTCCTGCATTAACCTTCTTTTTCTTCTTGTATTTGAGTCTACAAATAACAATACAACTTCAGTCTACAATCTCATAAATGAGAGTGTACTGTATTACTTAGAGTTTCTTAGTGAGTAACGGTTTAATAGAGTGAAAAAATAATATCACTAAATTTCAACAATGAACAAAGTAGTCTATTAATCAAAACGGGTCTTTTAAAACTCGATTCGATTTATATATCGACTTAGATCTTTACTTTGTATTTGCTGCAGCAAAACACAATTAAAGATTAGAACAAAATAAAGAAAAAAAACAGCACAGTGCAAATATAATCCATACATTTCAGAATCTTAAGAGAAATTAAATTGAAAGTTAGCACCCCATGGGAATTGATTTTTGAGACAAGTCTGAATTTTATTTAATTACTGAACAGGGTGGAATGCGTGCGGTGATATGGACTGATGTCTTCCAAAGCTTGACAATGTTCAGTGGAATGCTGGCGATTATTATCAAGGTTACGTTTTTCTTATGCGATCAAGATTATGCGAGACAATGGCTAATGCTTCTGTGCACTACACAGTGGCGCTATAGAAGTTTAAGATTACATTAGGTTAGACATTTTGGAATTTTGACTGCAGATACTTATAATATCTGAAATTCAAATATTGAAACATTGACTATATTGTTCCTCTGAATTCTGCGACATTCAGTAACAATTGCTAGAGTTGCTTTGGTTCAATAGTAACCAATATTCTAACAATCATGCACTGCTATAGAACCAGTTATTTTTATGCGTCGTCCTTTATAAGAGG
This sequence comes from Metaphire vulgaris, assembly GCA_018105865.1. Classification (NCBI taxonomy): domain Eukaryota; kingdom Metazoa; phylum Annelida; class Clitellata; order Crassiclitellata; family Megascolecidae; genus Metaphire; species Metaphire vulgaris. Next base: position 1,690,278 of record CM030871.1, on the reverse strand, counting down.
GTTGCCAGTCATTTTCCTCCAATTCTCTCTTTATTCTGCCGCTCGTTTTTAGGGCTCCATAGTTCTTTGTATTTGTCCAGTTAAAGATGTAATCGATCCAGCTTCTTCTCGGTCGCCCCTTTCCCTTGTTCCTTCTGAGCGATCTGCTATAGAGCCGTAAGCGCGATAACCCCTATATTGCGAAGAAACTAGTGCCTAGGCTGTAGGCAAATTCAAGTGCAACTTTTCCAGTTTAATCATTGTTTTTAGCGATGATTTTCTGACCATAATCGACGTTTCCCTCACTCCAACCTCGATCCCAATCGATAAAGCGATCATTGTGCACCGCACGATTCTGCTATAGAGCCGTAATGGACGCAACGCAACCTGCAAAAAGTCATTGTCTAGCAGCAAAAACGCCGCATTTCGCGAATCTTTAGGATCTGTAAATTTTGCAATTGTTTACTTATTTATAGGCCACTGTCTTAATTTTTGTTACATCTATTGATGTTTTAGGGCATTTTAGTTGTTGGTGGCATTGGCAATGTCTTTCACTACGCGAAGAGCGAAGGGCGCTTGAATTTTGCTGAGTAGATGTTAACGCTAAAACTACTGTATATCCGTAGCGATTTGAAATTTCGTGTTTAGAATTATCTGGCTATCAATTATTCAAAAATTCAGATAAGAAAATATATTTAAAATCACCGCCTATATGGTTTATTTTCAAATATTTTGCCACTGTCTTTTTATGAACGCAATGAAGGCATTTGATTAAAGCCTGCAATAATTCTGTGTGCTAAGCGCGTAATATTGCTAACTCATCGCTTTTAAGTGATATCTGAGGCAACTGTAGCGTCTGAATTGACAAAAGCCATGGGCGCCCGCACATTGGGGTAAGAGGGGACACTTGTCCCGTCCTGGAAAATGCAAATGCCTATATTTCACATTGAAATTTGAAAACCTTGCTAAACTATTAACCGTGACCATTGTGTTAAATGTGTTATGCCCCTCCTGGAAAAATTTACGTGGCGTAACCGTGACCATTATGTTATACCCCTCCTGGAAAAATTTACGTGGTGTAACCGTGACCATTATGTTATGCCCCTCCTGGAAAAATTTCTGTGGGCGTCCATGGCAAAAGCAGTCACAAAGGTAAAGCCAATTGTCATAAGCGTATGTCGGGAGCCAAAAGTGGGTATGCCAGTTATTATACGTGTGAGATCATGTTTTACATAAAGTTTCGATCCTGATCCCACCGTAAGACATACGTTTTGGGGCATCATGATTGGATTGTCAGTTGCTTGGCTTCCTGCCTATGGAACATCACAAGCAGCCCTACAACGCTATTCCGCTACAGAGACTCTATCGAAGGCGAGAATGTGAGCAACGAAGATGTCACCATCTAATCATCATCATCATCATCATCATCATCATCACCGTCTATGACACTGATTGTCACCGTCAATGCGGCTCCAGCATAGGGCAAGTGGGGGGAAATTTTGGGGAGGCTACTTCTAAGCACGGGGGTCAACAATTTTCATAAACCAGCACATGCAGAATGCGTGCACTAAAATATGGGGACTATTGGAGAGCCAGTCACTCAGTGGAGGGAGGGGGACACAGGCCATCCGGACACCCTGTGGAGACGACTCTGTCAAGTAATCATTATTGTCATCAGTTATCATAGATGTCGTCGTCACCATCAACATTATATCGACATCGTATCATCATTGTAGTAGTCGTTGTCATCTTTAACATCATCGCTGTCGTCGTCGTTAGATTACTGTGAAATAATTAATTCTTGGAATGTGAGCAAAATAGTGACAAGCACAATTAGAGGGTTTGGGTGGCCGATCTCCCACGCAGTGGCGTAGCCAGGGGGTGGGGGTTTAGAGGTTAAAATCCCCCTTGGCTGCCGAAAACAAAATATTTTTAATGAGTTCCTATGCATTTTTTATTTTTTGACGCGACTTTGGGGGTCCAACCCACCTTAGGTAAATGTAACGGGGAAGGAGGCGATGACTGTTATTTGTTTGCTTGTCAGGAAAAAGAGGTGATAACGTTTTTTGCTTGTTAAGATTTTTCAAAATTTGGTCTCCTCTTCCGGAAATCCAGGCTACGCCACTGCTCCCACGAGATAAAATAAAATTGGAGTGGTTTGTTGAATGGGTCGAAAACTCGCTTTACATTTTCAAATAACGGAGGAAACTCCTACCCTAAATCGTGGAGAGAGAGAGAAAGAGAGAGAGAGCTGTCAGTGGGAGCGAGAACTGATTTGCCGACTATTTCATTTTTTCCCAGGACACTTGTGATCGGGGCAGTGGCAAATATTCTGACGGAGACAATGGCTGTCCTGGCGGCTCTAGTCGTTTTTGCCTACTTTGCCATGACAAAATGTGACCCTATTGGAGCTAAGGAAATCCACAACGAAAATCTGGTAATCATATGCGAATCATCGCAAATTTTTGGGATGTCTTTAAGTTAATTTCATTTTCGTTATAATTTTGTAGAGAATGCTAAAATGAGTCAGTTTGACGAAAGATAAGACTCATTTGTAAAGCGCTCTTGATTTTAGCTCCAGTTATGTTACTGCGCTCTATACATTGTCGTAGATAATAATAATAATAATGTACCTGTCTGTACCGAAAGATATCTGCTATTTTTTCAACACGCCTGCGAAAAGGAGACAAGTTTCAACGTTCTACAGTAGAGCACATATGTAAAATTGATTTTTAATGACGAATCACAGAGCTTATAATATAGCTTTTGCGTAGTGTTAATTTTGACGCACTGCGTCTCTGATCTGTCCGTTGCAGCTTCTCCCGCATTTCGTAATGAAAATATTTGGCGGCACTCCTGGCTTCGTTGGACTATTTCTGGCCACGTTGTATGGAGGCGCTCTGAGGTACTAAACAGCTTAGATGTCAAACTCATCTAAGCGCACAGATGATTAAAGAATCTTCTACTAATTCAGGACTCATTATAAGCATGCATAACCCACAGTTCATCATTTGGCAGGCTTTTCTTTATTTTCGATCAAACCGACTGAGGTCAAGTCTATTGCTAAAATCCAGAGGGGTAGTTAGGGCATTTGCGCCCTTGATTTAGGGGTCATAAAATTAAATTAGACGTTTAACAAATCTTTAATAAGTCATGACATTTTATTGACACACGATTAAGACCACAGATGCACTTTTCCTGCTCTTACTGATGCGAACTGGTCTATGTATGGTGTGCCACTCAAAGTCAGTTTTCTCTGTTTCTTGTCTTTCAACGCTGAGTAGAGAGCAAGATCGCTTGATTAAAGGTAATTTATTGCCAATGAATTTTCGATGTCATCGTTTTATGGAATCCTTCCCCTAGAGACGTGATGGGCGGCCGCCAGCCAATGCCAATGACAAACTGGTTATTTGTTACGGATTAGGAGGACATCACGAGAATGAAGCCCAAATGCGTCCCAAGTTTCTTGTATTCCGGACCACTTTTTCCCCATAAAATAGCCCCAAACCGTCATTTTGTAAACCCACAAATAAACAAGAAGACAACAGTGGGGATGAATGCCGAGTTGGATCCACTCTAAATCCTGTCACTGTTATTATTATTATTATTATTATTATTATTATTATTATTATTATTATTATTATTATTATTATTATTATTATTATTATTATTATTATTATTATTATTATTATTATATTATTACTACTACTACTACTACTACTACTACTACTACTACTACTACTACTACTACTACTACTACTACTACTACTACTACTACTACTACTACTACTACTACTATTATTATTATTATTATTATTATTATTATTATTATTATTATTATTATTATTATTATTATTATCATTATTAAGCCTAGAATTCGACATAATGAGATTTTCACGGAATTGTGATTGTTTTCACCGATAGTTCTATATCATCGGCTCTAAGTGGATGTGCCGCCAACTTTTGGGAAGATAGCATGAAGCAGCATTTCTCCAGCCTATCCGAAGTCAAGAAAGCACTAATCAATAGATTCTTAGGTCAGAACAGATGCTTATCTCCGAGAAAATTGTTAAAGACTCAACGGTAAACAGTAAAATCAAAATAGTTTGGTTCTATCATGACCGCTTGCATCTGCAGTATGAACCATCAATGGTTCCTACGTTCATCACATATCCGGTCATTATCATTAACCGTGGGCTCACCGCCCGTTGGTGTATAATGTCATCTCTACAGCCTTCTGCCCTTCTTTCCTGTTCATTGCCCTGTGACTAAGATCCTGTAATCTGCTTCCACACCAGTCTTCAATATCATCACACCATTCCTTGCTTGGTCTTCCTTTTCATTTATAGTCATCTTCCATTACTTCAAACATTAGAGCTTTAATATTTCTGTCCTCTTTCATTCTGCGTAAGTTTCCAAATATATGAAGTTTTCTTTGCTTTGTCTTTCGGGTGGTGTGTAATTATCTATCTGTTTTTTGTAGTTGTAATATTCGGAACGTTGGCTACATTGGTGTCTTTTCTGGTCATGGTCTTACCTGGTCCAATAACCCAGGTAAGCATACGCCTTACGACCAACGAAGTCAGTCACCTGTAGCCAGGGCCGGATCAAGGTTCGAGTGGGCCTGGGGCTGAGAAAAAAGGCCGTCGCCTATACTGAAAATCTCTGACAAGCAAAAAAGGTTAGGCCTATCTCGAAAATTGGTGGGCCTATTTTCATGATGGGCCGGGGGGCTACAACCCCCTCAAACGCCGCCTTAATATGGCCCTAACTGTAGCAATATGTTCTTCTGTGGTTAATCGTTTCCTTTGCTGATATTGATCCGTTGTTCTCATGATCTGTTTGAAATTCAGATAGCTTCGGTCCTCTGTAATTCTGTCATCGGGTCAGTCTTCGGAATATTTCTACTCGGTGGAATATCACGTCACGGCAACTGGAAGGTGAGAGGCATCGTTTAAAACACTAGCCAGAGGCATTTTGGCTTAGAAATTTCCAACACCTCTTGACTCTTTCCCGACTGTTAAGTTACTGTAGAAATTCGCGTTGATGATGATCATGATGGTGATGCTGGTGGTGATGGCGATGATTATGATGACGATGATATCCAGTCTCGTGTCTAATTCAGTTCCTCAAATTCATAACGTCTGTTGAAGCAATAATGATCATGATGGGCGCCCACAGAAATTTTTCCAGGAGGGGCAAAACACATTTTAACGCAATGGTAACGGTTAATATTCTAGCAAGGTTTTCAAATTTCAATGTGAAATATTGGTATTTGCATTTTCCAGGGGGGCAAGTGCCCCCTCTTGCTCCAATGTGCGGGCGCCCATGACGATCACTTAACTAAAGATACAGAAGAAGCGGAAATTTCGCAAGCAAACCAAAGACTAGTGTCGTGCAAGTAGCTTCGGAGAATCAATGTTTGTTTGTGAATTGACTTCATTAGGCTGAAGTAACCTATACTTCGAGAAGAACACTTGCGTAACTGAGGTCCCCATTTAGATTCAACTCTGCTTTGAAAGTAGTAGAAAAATGGCAGCAATAAATTAACACATCTAATCCTCCATAAGCTATTGAGTCCGCCAATGATTGAAATTTCGACGGTTACCGAGAACAACAGGGAATGTAGGAATACCATTCTTTTATAAAAGAATTATACGTAATAATAAATGGATTTTGTAAGTGATTCACTAGGATTTCTCCAGTGTTGAAAACCACTGTTGATTACAAATCCCTCTATTCCAACTTCTGTTTATCCGCTATATCATTTACTTTGATTGTGCAAAAACACAATTTACAGTATACAGTACAGTGTCAGAACTAACTAATAATACACGGTGATTTTTGCAGGGCGCCTTGGTCGGCGGACTCGTGAGCCTAGCAACAGTTTCCTGGATAAGCATCGGCTCAATGTACGTTCCGAACAAATATCCCTCGTTTCCTCCAATATCGATGGACGGTTGTTCCCGAGACGGAAATTCCACAATGGATATCTCGTTCACAACTGAAATTAGCTACGCATTCACCACGGCACAGCCACGAACCTCCGCCAATAACGAAATGAAATGGACGGTTCGTTTTAATCAGCCTAAGACCACAGACCCACACGAACTTTCTTATTAAATACGTGCATGCATGAACACTTACATGCATACACTGGCTAATTTATATTGCGCCTATTCAATAAATGTTTGCAGGCGCATTGCAAGATCAGTTATAAGCACAGTTAAGAAGGTGACTCCAACTTTTTACGGAAAGCGACTTCCAACTCTAGGTTCTGTTGCCCCCCTTGAGAGGGCGTTCCAAGCATAGGGTCCAGCGTACGAGAAAGCTCGCTGCCCATGTAGTAGTAGTAGTAGTAGTAGTAGTAGTAGTAGTAGTAGTAGTAGTAGTAGTAGTAGTAATAATAATAATAATAATAATAATAATAATAATAATAATAGTAGTAGTAGTAGTAGTAGCAAGCTTCTTTAGAGTCACTATAGTAGCAGGCCTACATAGTACCAGTCGATGGTCGATTCTGTAAAAATCATAGTCGTGATCTTGTCCGTGGTGATTCACTAGATTGTAATCCAGAGGATTTTGTGTTAATTATTTTTCATATTTCCCGCAGCCCGACCACACCGGCATAAATCGATTCTACTGTCTCTCGTACACTTGGTATACTTTATTGGCTGCGATAATCACACTGATCATCGGATACGCCACGTCTTTCACATTCAGTAAGTTGACGGTCACTTGACATATCTATTTACCTGCTACACTTATTTCTATTCATCCTAAGCAATTGACACAGTAGCAAGTGGCGTACCTAGGGTATGTCAGATAGAACAGATGCCCTGGGCGCCATTTCAGTGGGGCGCCAATAAACTCTGAGATCTTGCCCTCTACTCAGCGTAGATGCTTGATTGGTTATTTCCAGGAGACAAGGCCTTAGAAGAAGAGGTGGAAGATCGATTTCTGATTAAGTTCAGAACCTGCTTCAGCCGCAAAGCATCGCCTGAATTCAACGAGGTAAATCCGGTCTAGAATTTCTAAGTCAAATCTCTACCACTGGTCATATTTAAGGCTGATTTAATCGTTAGGATTATGAGACAAACCAAAACTGACGTTATTATTATTATTAATTTATTATTATTATTATTATGATTATTATGATTATTATTATTATTATTATTATTATTATTATTATTATTATTATTATTATTATTATTATTATTATTAAGAACATTTCTAGAGCGCAAATAATCGCAAAGCAGCAAATGTTAATGATACCAGAGAAAACTAATTTTTAAAGCATGCGCAGGAAAAAGTTTAGACCTAGCTATTTTAATCAGATTTCCTAATGCAATTAACAAGCGCAGATTTCTTTTAACGGTCTCGGTCTTGATGTATTCTCTTCAGGTGGAATTCAGCGATTCAAAGAAGTTTCCTGATCGTCAATTGACATCAGCGTTTTGACACAGAGAACCGTTTGTTCCGCAGCAGATCAGAGATGTCCATGGGTTGGGTTAACCAGACTTTTCCACATTAATGGTGAGTTGGGTTGGGTCAGAAAAGTCCTGGTTTAAGAAACTGTAATGCATTACAGTGGGTTGGGTTGAGCCAGGTAAACCTATTATCGGCATGGGTTGGGTTGGATTGGGTTCTAAAAATGGACTCATGGATATCTCTGCAGCAGATTCGAAATGGCTCAGAAAAGAATCAATTGGTTAGGACAAACCTTAGGCAACCTCTGTCCGTGACAATGCTGAGGATATAGCCTACGCAATACGTGTCTAACTGTATTTACTTTTACTGTTTATGAAACTGTTCATGCGTAGAGATTGGCTTCAAAATTTGAATTATGTAGGATGAAAATTCCTCATTACACATATTTATTACAGGCTACAGTTATATAATATGAGATATTGATTATTATTATTAAACATAATCAAACTGAATGTGAATTCGACTTAGCCATGAACAGAGGAAAGACCTAAATGTTGTGAAGATGTCATACCCAAATTGATTAAAAATACAAGATATATAAATCCCTAATTACCAAGGGTACAATGTATATACATGCATATATGCGGTATATATATTTTGATTACTGTTATTTTATTTATTTTTATTGGTCTCTGTGTAATATACCCTTGCTCCTGACATTTTGGTAATATGGCACACAAGAAATTCTCAGTTTAATTTATATATATATATATATATATATATATATAAATATATATATATATATCAGTGTCTACACTACACAAGCGTGCAGATATTTCTCACAAAGCAAATATGTTTATCGTCAAAGTGTATTGGCGGAAAATGTTCAGCCTGTAGGGATGGGTGGTAGAGACCCCCAATGTGGCATGGCTGCCTAGCATCAGTTGATGGTCGGCCCAAAGTATTGTACTTCCAGTAGGTTCTAAGTCAAACTGATTTTTCTTCAAGGGCGTAGCGACGGGGGGTTATATCGATATATATATACCCCCTCCCAAAAAAGGAGCAGTCTACCTTAAAGCTTGAAAGATTTACATGTGATCATATGTGGTTTATATGGTTCATGTGGTTTATAGTTAAGATTTATACCCACCCAAAATATTTATACCCTCTCAAATCAAATTTCTGGCTACGCCCCTGTTTTTTTCTACCCAATTATGGCGGATATGCTGTGGAAAACCGGTAGGTTTTGAGTCTTGATCTAAATGTCGTGAGAGATTCTGATGTTCAGAGAGAGATTCATTTGGAATAAATTAAAGATATCAATAAACAGCTTGCATGTTACAGGTTTTGAATGAGAGTTTTTGGTTCAAATCTCAACCAGATACAAATAAGGCGTGCATCATTATCATCATCATCATCATCATCATCATCATCATCATCATCATCATCATCATCATCATCATCATCATCATCATCATCATCATCATCATCATCATCATCATCATCATCACCCTCGTTATCCTCCTCCTCGTCATCATCATCATCATCATCATCATCATCATCATCATCATCATCATCACCTTCATCCTCGTCGTCGTCATCATCATTAACAACACAACAACAACGTCATCATCATCAGTACTATGTACAGCTATATTCTAGGAGGATTGTATGAATATGAACGTTATATTTCACTCTTGTATGCAGTGCAGTTCCATAGGTTGTGGGTTCAAAATCTGTTATCCCCAATTCCCCATAGTGTTATGTCCTAGATTTTGCTGCCCTTTGTTGGCACATTTGAGTCATTGTAAATTAGTGTATTGCGCCGATGTATTAACATATCGTCGGCAATAAGTATTTCGCTGTTACACGTTTAATTCATCACCAGTGAAGATAAAATCAGACATCAACGGCTACGCGGGTGGCTTACGCCATTAATCTAGAGTAGTTTGCCATTGCTTTCTCTAGACCGGCGTTTTACTTTCGCAGCATAGCGCTGCTACCAATTTATCGACGACTAAGGATGAACGGCCAACGGCCGGTGCCACGACTCGATTCCGGAATGGTCACCCATCCAAGTATTAACCGCGCTCGACGTTGCTTAACTTCGGTGTTCTGACGGGAACCGGTGGCACAACGCCAAGTACGTTGATAGTATGATATTAATAACATACTACTACTACTACTACTACTACTACTACTACTACTACTACTACTACTACTACTACTACTACTACTACTACTACTACTACTACTACTAATAATAATAATAATAATAATAATAATAAATAATAATAACAATAATAATAATAACTCTATAAAATAATAACATCATGAATTAATTTACAGATAGGACCTAATTGCTTTGACGTTGAGTTCGATTTAGTGACAGTAGGGTCAACAAGTTGGCTGGGAGACTACTAAACAACACGCTAGAAAGAAATGATTGATGGGTCAGTTTCGGAGAGGTAAAGAAACTGCCGTGATTGTGAGAAAACGCGGGAAAAGGTATATCTCGTTCTTCAATATTGACTTTGTGTTGGAGGCCAATGTTCAAGTGGTCGTTGCTTTGAACCCGGTCCACCTGACACCACCTGTCTCAAGGATGAACTTACGGTGGTTTCGTGTGCCAAGCCTGAGATTTACCTATGAAGAATTACTGCTTCTTCAAGTGTGTCTCCTTCGATCTGTCTGTCTGTTCAACTGCCTGTCTGCCTTCTTATCATCGCCTGTCCCACTCTTTGTCTCTCGGAGTTGTTCCTTTATCTCTCACTTTCTTGGAACACGGCACATTGGTCATGAACTTCTAGATCAATCTTTTACAATTTCGCACTTTAAGCTTGATCTTTGTTTGAGATGCTGCGTCAAGTACCTTTGACTAACGACTTGCTCATTGTATATGATCAGTGCGTCTCACAGCGCAGTTATACAGCAGAAACTATCAAAATAATTTGCTAAAAGATTGGATTTGATTCCCGAGTGGGAAGCACCATGAAAGCCATCATTTTGGTAGTCGGTAAGTAATATTTGGGCATGGCGTTAGTCAGGCAGCGTAATTGAGACTAGAACAAGATTGAAAACCCATCTTTACACCTGGCCTATCCACCATAGACTGCTATCTGATTATCCGACTGGATATCCTGGATTTACCTGGATCCTGAGTGATTTTGACCATCGGCAGAGCGCTACAGACGTTTTGGGTTAGATTACATTAGAGAAAAGAGAGAGAAAATGATTGCAATAAGAAGGAAACGCATATCGTCTTGTTGAATTTGTGATTAAATGTTTTTTTGCGTGCCTCGTGTAGGGCTATTGGCTCTGACTGTCTCGGCAGTTCCTTTGACTGCTAGAAAGCCATCGACAAGATTGGGGTTTCAAGGTCGAATTGTCATCGATCCCAACAACAGAACATTATGTCCTGAAGATCCTGAGGTAGATATAAGAGCAATTACCGTATAATAGGAGTCTAAGCCAGGGATATTTTTACACCCCCTAACACCACCACCCCCAATACCCCCAATTTGAGGTCGACACCCCCAAAATTTGGTAATGTGACAATGGTATGCATACAAAATGCATACTAATTAGCTCCGGACACCCCCAATTTGAGGTTGACATCCCCCAAATTCACAATCCTAGAAATATCCCTGGTCTAAGCCAATAAAATTCAACTGTTAAGCAGCGTAATTATGCAGAACTGACTGCATCGTAGTATTACTAAGCACTGCAGTGGTAATGTTTGCTGGATGAATAATAGTGAAACATGGGTGCGTTTTTTGATGATTCTGTTTTTCAGAATCGACCCTCGAATCGCGTCAATACGACGGAGAGAATAGCGGCTCTGCGCGCCGCCATGAACGACCAAGACCTCGTCGGCGGACCACGTCTCGACGCTTACCTGGTTTTGATCTCGGACGAGCACGGGGTAAACAAAATTTATACCCCCATAATAATTGGCCTCAATTTCGAAAGCAGCGCTGATAGAATTTGGATACCAAGTAGCAACATAACCGATCATTTATTTATTCATTAATTACAGTTGTATGCAATAGGCAGCATGTCCCCGTGGCTACGCAAATGAGTATTATTATTATTATTATTATTATTATTATTATTATTATTATTATTAGCAGAACGGTAAAAACGTTGGACGATGGAGCAGGAGGTCGCGGGTTCGAGTCCCGCATGAGCCCTAAAGGCCGACTCAGCCTTTTTCGCGGTGAAAATGAGGAGCAGTGGTAAAAATCTCTGCGATAAGTCAAACAGGTACGCTATGCGATACACTAGCCCCGTATCCGTGGCATTGCACGCCTGGCTGAGGGCTACAGAAACGGAGATCAGCGCCGCCTTATGAGCCCGTGAGTCTCGGGGAACTTTATTATTATTATTATTATTATTATTATTATTATTATTATTATTATTATTATTATTATTATTATTATTATTATTATTATTATTATTATTATTATTATTATTATTATTATTATTATTATCTGGTTGTTCCTACTCATAGGGTGGAGGATCACCTTGGGACCAACGAGTGGAATATATTTCAGGCTTCTCGGGTTCAGCAGGTGAGATGTAATAATTTTTATATATTTGCACTGCGATAGTCTAACCCAGTAGCGCGAAACAGCTTGATACATCTGCATGTCCTAGCGACTAGCAGTGGCGTAGCGTGGTTTACCAGCGCCCGGGGCAAAAGAGGGATTGCGACTCTAAATTGTGGACAAAATGACAAAAAGTCTTCGTATCGTATTCCTCACATTGCAGTAATCGATTCCGAAAAGTACTTGCAATGCTTCTTCTTGAATAACATTTGTCAGCCTATTTTATGATTGATTAGGCTATTACTTGTTTTTGTCACTTGAAATTTGTGCGCTCCCCAAAATTTTTTTGCCCCCGGAGCAACCGTCCTCTACCCCTCACCCACTCCACACCACTGGTAACTAGTCCTAGTCTTGGAAGATACAGAACTAGAGTCTAGAACGCTACGATCTCTTTACGTCTATCCAAAATAATAATATACAATCTCAATATTCGTTTGATTAAACTAATAAAAAAACCTGGCAACCACTGGAAAAGTCGAAAGTAAAGGATCAAGAGGAAGACAAAAATAAATGACGTAGCCTATAACAGTAGTTTACTGAATGACGCAAGGGGAGTAACTACAGAATTAGAACTCACACAATCTGCGAAACAAAATAGAACAATGGAAGTCCATAGTAGCCAGCATAAAAATACACGGTACCTGGGCCAGAAGAAGAAGAAGAAGAAGAAGACGATAAAAAGAATATGAAGATGAAGATGAATAAGAACTTAGACTGTAGAGTTGATGGAAATTATTTAGAGAGAGTCAAGAGAACTTAAAACAAAGAAGTGGCACAAACGAAAGATGTATTTCCCAATCTTTTAAATTAAAATGAACAATAGAACGTGTTCTGTTGCTGAAGGTTATGCGATCATAACATTGAATGAGACGGCACTCTGGACAGACGGAAGATATTTTCTACAGGCGGACAACCAGATGGATTGCAACTGGATACTGATGAAGGAAGGTATGCTAAAGAAACATTGACTAACACCTAACTGCAATGTCTTGTAATATTGTCACTTGCATACAGTACAATTGCAGGTAATAGGATTCAATGAAAGTATAACAGAAGATCCTGCAAACTGCGTGCGTTGGCAACTTGGCAATCAGTTCAACTTTTTTTGTTCCTGGCAAACGGATAGTTTGGGAACTTGAATAGTGAGGACACAATATTGCTAAAACGTCAATACTGAACATAGTCATTTTCTTAACCAGCTACTTTACCTTCTGGCAAAACCTATATGAAGCGATAACTCTACTAGGCCGTTGTATATATGTACAGAGATACGACACAAAATTGGAAGCTAGGCCGTTGTATATATGTACAGAGATATGAAACAAAATTGGAAGCTTTTATAGGCCTAAGTGCCATCTTTATTTCCACACGCGCTAGAATAATAAATGTAATTTATATATACTTATACTTTATGTATATACATATAGGCCCATATTGGCCTATAAGACTATATACTTATGCTTTTTCTTCTGTCACTTGAAATTTTGAAATTATATACATATAATTAGGCCTATATACCTTAGGATTCGCCTCATATAGTAATTTAAATTTTCATTTTGATTATTATTATTACGAACATTTCTAGAGCGAAAATAATCGCAAAGCAGCAAATGCGCTAACATGTCAATGCATTGATGTCAACGCATCTAGAATTTGTAAAGTTTGAACGGGTAATTATGGTTTTTGAGCTCCTTGGATATTTTAGATTTTGAAAGCATTCTAAATCATGATAAGTCTTTTTTGGTCTTGCAATGTCGTGCATGTAATCCTACGTTCATGTCATTTTTCAAATATAGAAACAGTGGGCTATCCAACTGGTCCCGAGTGGCTGGCAAGCATTCTTCCAAACGGGGCCAGAGTTGGAGCTTATCCTAACTACGTTTCAATCAGTAAGCAAACGAAAAATAAGAAATATTTGTCGTGAGAATGATTTCTGTAGGTAATTAATCGACAGTAAGTTAACTTACTTCTTACTTCTAGCTACTTCTTCTGACCTTTACGGCTTGACTTGACTCTACATGTAATTCGGATTGGATTTGGTGCGCCATCAGCTAATGCCCTAGGCATTATGATAGTGGTGCCATGGAAGCTTTTTGACTGATTGATTGAACTTAAGAAGTCGGCAACTGTGTTTGGATAATGTTCTTGGCGTTGATAAATTTATAACTATATTCACTTCTGTGGTTGAAATTACCTGGTAGGCTGGTACAGTAAATAATCGATGTTGTGAAAACTAAATAATACCCGTATTTGTAATGTAACAAATGCAATGTAATGTAGCATTTGTATTTCTTATATTTCTACTAAGCGGCGTTCCCGGTTTTGCGGTCGTAAGATATTTGACCCTATTCCCGTCTGATCGTTTATACCGCATTTCTGGTTCCTATTCTGAATTATATGCTATAATTGCTACAAGTGCTATAATTTACACAGAGAACGATGCTATACAGTATGCATACAACGTATGTATGTAATTGTAGCTACTTGGCAGTCTTACGAAACAGCTCTGGCAGGGAAGGCAACACTCGTTGGAGTACCGGCTGATCTCGTGGATGTCATTTGGACGGATCCAAATAGACCACCTCGTCCAAACAACCCTCCGTTTGTTCACCACATCTACTATGCTGGTAGTTTTCCACGAAAACACATCTTAATCGATAATTACCGACATAGGCGCCAGCAGAAACTTTTCCAGTTGGGCAAAACGCAATAGTCATATTAATATTTAGCAAGATTTTCAAATGAACAGTTTGACTATTTTAAAAGATTGCCAAATGCCAAGCAAACTCCAAACGAAATCAAGTACTGTATTTATACTTTAATTAATCAGCGTTTTAGTGTGAAAATGTTGGTTTAAAAGCCGAAATATAGTCGGCTACATAAAAAGATTAGCTTTTTCAAAAGGTCAAGTACCTCCTGTCCTAATGTATTGGAGACTATGATTACCAATTCTATTTTCGAAGCATTTAGCAGATATTTGTTCAGATTTCTAAAATTAATTGCGACAAGGACAATGATGATGTTGTTATTGCAGGTGTGGAATGGCTGGATAAAGTAGCTCAGGTGAGACAGAAGCTGGTCGAACAACCTGTCGATGCGTTGGCTGTCACCGTCCTCGAAGAAAGTGCATGTTAGATAATCGTCTGAATAGAACGCTGATATATTCATTGAGCATCGCGTGATATTCTAAATTTGAAGAAACCTAAACGTTGATTCTTTGCAGTCATTAATTAACTTGGGCGGTTCAGTATCGTAAACTATTTGATTTCGCCTTGCTACGATTGTTTTTTTTATTCTCGCCCAGTGGCGGCTCCACAGGGGAGCCCGGGGGACCCGTGCCCCTATTGAGTGCCTGCCCCCCCAAAGTGACCCCTGTTGAGACCTATTCTTAATACTACATACCTAACAACAAATGGTTGGCCCCCATGATTAGAAGTAGCCACCCCAACGGTCCCCATTTGCCAAATCCTGGAGCCGCCACTGTTCTCGCCTAAGTTAGGTTTACGAATAGCAAAGCTTTTATAGAAGAATGCTTTGATTTGAATGTTAATTCTTTCAAAGGGATGTTTAATCTCCGTGGATCGGACCGAACTAGCTCTCTGTTCTTTGCATATTCAATCGTTCTGCAGAATGAAATACGGTAAGCTTCATTTTGACTATCGACAGGTTCTGATTATGATCCATATTTAGATCCATATTTAGCAAACCTTTAGGGCTAACAGTTTCCTTGATACTGAGATTTTTTGTAAGTTTTGTTAACAGTCCTGTTACTATCAGTTATTAATTATAATCACACTATTATTCTTGCCAATCGCTTAAATTGAAATAAAATTTAGGACTTTGAACGAAATTTTCTTCCATTTTATAAAAAAACGATATGCTGAAACACGCTTTTAGCTTGAGATTTTAATAAATAATAATAATAATAATAATAATAATAATAATAATAATAATAATAATAATAATAATAATAATAATAAATAATAGGGTTTAATACAATCTATCCTTTGTGAGAACCACTATGTTCCACCCATCCATTCATTCACATTATGGTCTTGCTGTGTAATCTCATTCTTTGCCCCTTGTCCTCTAGTAGGTTGTTCCTGTATTCTCCTTCTTTGTCTTCTTGTCTTTGAACCTACAAATAACAACAAATTTTGCTGTATACAATGTCCCAAATGCTTCATTCAGTTATTGCTCTCGTTGTCTCTATAAATCTCTATTCTACAGTCTAATACAAGACCATAAAGCATTTAGGTTTCTTCTAGAAGAATCTGAACATGTTCATTGCCGTCTGCGTAGATTGTTTCTGGACAACTATCAGCAGATGATAACTGACATTGAAATTCAGAATCACCTCATCATTCATCCGAATGGAACATGCAGAAATCCAAACAGCATCAACTGCACTAACGTACGCTCAATTAAAACTACTCAATAATTCTTTCAACTACACCGCACCTCGGATAACTACACTGATCCAGCCAGTTCAACTTTGTAATTACTGTAAATCTGTCTATCGGGTTTACATTAGAATGCGCACTAGTAGTTTGCGCACCTGGAAATTTGCGCACTAGTAGTTTGCACACCAGTACATTGCACACCGCTTTTTGAGTTAGGGTTATGGTTAGGGTACCCATAACCCTTACCCTAACCCTTAACACCGGTGCGCAAACTACTAGTGCGCAAATTCCCAGGTGCGCAAACTAATAGTGCGCATACTGTGCAATACCGTCTATCGGGCCTCCGATTAAAACTATTTATATTGGTTGATTGTAGGTGTATGATTATAGCGCTATAATGATCCACATCCAGCAATTGGCTGCAAACAACCTCTCAGTTTGGTTGGATCCATCAGCCAACTACGCCACATACTCGGCAGCTGGGGTCAGTATTTGGACCAATACAGGGTGGCGCAAAAAAGCGGACTAGTCACATTTAAGTTTGCATTTAATATAGTCCGGTTTCTTGCGCCACCCTGAATAATCGCGAACGTTTCGCTGGCCGATTGTAATGTCAATTCAGAACAATTAGTAAACTCATAAAGAATTTTAAGAAAAAAATTTATACTTATCAGCTTATCGTGATAAATAATTAATTGATAGATGTTAAGGTAAAATCGAAAATTCTAGACTAAACGAAACTAGACCGACATACTGCAGCAAACAGAAAGACAGACAGACAGACAGACAGACAGACAGACAGACAGACAGACAGACAGACAGACAAACAGACGTACGATAAACGCGCCTACACGCAGACAGAAGCGCCAAATGACAGAAACGAGTGGAAAGGCAGCGTGATCTTATACCTGGCATTGGAGTAATCCTGCCATCAACATTGAGAGGGGGTAGCATTTTTAAAAGTATACTATAACCACCCGTAAATATGTTTAAAAGATCTGGTGATGACCTTTTTGCTTGTAAGACTTTTTAATAATAGAGACTTTTAGGACGTTAAAGAAGCGCAAAAACTAATGACATTTTCCCCGTTAAAGTAGCAGAAAAGCACAAAACATTGTGGGGGAGGGAAAATGATACAGTACTTTATCCCCTTCACTAATTATTGGGGGACCGTCCCCGCCGTCTCCCAGTGATTTACGCCTCTGATGCCTGGTATTTTATCGTAATGACAATACAGTCATGAAAACTTAAAACGCACCTTTTCAACTTATCGTATGATTGTTCCATGTAAAGCGCTCTTGACTTTGGCCCTCGCTAAGCTACTGCGCTATATAAATGTCATGTAGAATAGAATAGAATAGAATAGAATAGAATAGAATAGAATAGAATAGAATAGAATAGAATAGAATAGAATAGAATAGAATAGAATAAAATAGTCAGTACACTATTCCAGTATGGTTCGGGTTAAGATTTCTTGCATGTAATAGCGCTGCTGGACAGAGGCAACGAAAATTCGAGCATTTCTTTTACCAGTTAGTCGTGTATAATGTAGAATGTAGACGAAAAGCTGATAAAAAGTATCATGCTCGGAGTAATGGAAGGCGAAAACATTAAGAATGGAAAACCACGAAAACAATGAATAGACAATGTTGAAGAATAATGCAACATGGACATATACAAAGCGTACAAAGCCACACAAGACTGAGACGAATGGAGGAGGAGGTGAACTCAAATTGCAATAGACACCAACGGATTTTTGCGCTCATGGAGAAGAATATAGTAGGCATAATAGCGATAAAATAATATTTATACTGCCTCCACTTTATTGAAACTGATCACTAGTCTATAACTATACTATAGTGTTTGATGCTGATTGAAACTAACAAATCTCTCTCTTCGGATTAGGGTGCATGAGTTAGAACCTTATAAAGCCATCTGTTGTCTGTGTTGATCGTATTCTAGGCCAGACGCCTTGTTCTTAGATCGCCTATTGCGCTCATGAAATCGGTCAAAAATGACGTCGAAAGAGTGAAATTTGCCGATTGCATCGTAAGACATTTATTTCGTTTTCAACCAATTTAGTGACATTGATCTTAGAATACGAGGGCGACGACCTTTTTTGCTCGTCAGCTCCTAAAAAAGGAAAAATAAGAAAAATGTTTCCAAAGTTTGGTCACAATCGAAATCACACCCCACTTCTGGAAATCCTGGCTACGCCACTGATTAGATTAGATCAATTCATTTCCCCACATAAATGATAGATAATCTTCTATTGATCACGTAATTAATTATATCAATGCGTTGTCTTTTCTAGATGAGAGATTCTTCAGCAGTTATTGAATATTTGGCCTTTCTGGAGAGAGAGGCAAGCAGACCGAATCATTATATGTATCTATAAGCATCAGTTAACAGTTGTATTATTTAAAATGCAGTAGGCCCTACGCATTTACTCTCTGGATTTAAAATATTGTGCATTTTCGGAGAGATACGATTTTTATCATTGTTGTGGTTGCTGTTTTTGTTGTTGCTTTTGTTGTTCTTGTTGCATGGTTGTTAACGCGCGTTAAGTTTTTCACAAAGTGGAGTGTGTAGCAGTCGATGGGCGAACAGTGGATGGGGGCAGGTTCGAACTCGCTATCCTTCGGTTGCGTGGCAAGAATGCTACCACTGGTCCACCGACCACCGCGTCCCTCAAAATTGGTTTGAATCTGATACAATGCTCGCTTCCCGAAACTTCGGCGCAACTCAATCGTAGTGTACTCCGACTCAACCGCATAACTCAACCCAACCGTAATGGTTAAAGTGTACTCCATCTGGAGTTCGACAATTTTGGGGAGTGAGTTGTCACACCCGAACTGTTCTTTGAAAAATCAACCACCAATATTTAGACAGTAATGAAGTTATATTAAGATCAAATTAATTTTCAGATTTTGGCAGGGAACAATTGGACGGAAGTATCAGGAGCAACAAAGCTGGAAGAAATCAGAAGGTGAGACGCTGCTAACTCATCGAAACAGGGCCGGCGATGGCACCCGCAAAATCCGCAAATGATGGGGGCCCCGATGGTTACTGGGACCTATCCAAAAGATACGTTTTTGCGTTTACAGCTACATCCTCTCACATTCTCCGTCCTTGGAGACGGAATATTTATTTTTTGCGAAGGGCCCAGCGCATCGACAGCTAGCCTTATCATTGTTGGCCTATCTTAATTAATTATAATAATTAATAGTTAATAATAGTTAATTAATTATAATTATATGCCAATTTCGGTATCAGCGTCATTTTTTTATTATGCGAAACGATGCTTTTATAAAGACGAGGACATACACAGCTGTTGTACATAATAAATATTAATTATAGGGTATAATAAATAACAAAACAAAATTATAGCATAGTTTATAGTGGTTTAATAGGATCCGCCCTGGGTGAAAGCCACTATACGTTTCACCCATCCATTCGAGAACATTATGGCCTTCCTGTGCAATCTCATTTGTTAACAAGAAAACTAGGAACAAGCATTAATTGCAATCCTTGTGACCGCCTAGAATTGTCTTGCGCAGCATTTATTAATTTCATTCGTAACATTTTCAGCACTTATCCTGAATTCAAGGGTGTAAGTTTCGAGACGATCTCTGCCTATGGACCTCACGCCTCAATCATCCACTACAGACCAGACCCTAGCAGCCCTGACACCAACAGCCAGATCCTGGCAGATAACGTCTACCTGCTTGACTCCGGAGGTCAATATCTGTAAGTTTCCCGTGCGCTTTTATTCAGGTATCACAGATTTGTCAGTGATGCATTGTTCCTTGTAATAAAAGATAGGATAGAATCACACGATATTTGGGCATATTAATGTAACTACAGCTGCCGAGAATAAAGAAATAGACGAAGATCGCGAAACACATGGAACAGGTCATTAGAAGAAGAGCATAAAGGAAATGGATACACCTGGAGTGAACTAGAACACCTGACAGCAGCCGATCGAGTGAAATGTAAGGATCTTGTTCGTGGCTTATGCTCCGCTGGGAGAGCAAATGGCTGGAGAAGACGAAGAAGAGGGAAAAGAAGAAAAGGAGTGCAGGATGAGTTGGTAGAAGAAGACATTTTAAAGAAGACCATATTAGTTTCATTTTGATTACGGTCTTGCTGTGTAATCTCATTCGTTGCCCTCTTGTCCTCTAGTCGGTTTGTTTTGGTATTCTCCTACTTTGTGTTCAGGCCTATGAGTCTACAAATAAGAAAAAATTGGACTATACAATATCACGAATGCTTTTTTACTCTAATTGCGAGCAAAGTTATCGTAAAATCAGTTCATAAAGAAAGTTAATTTGTAAATTATCATGACTTGCATAAACTACTGATCTTTCACAACAACAGAAGGCATTGCTGCTTTTATGTTTCAGAGATGGAACAACGGACGTTACAAGAACTCTTCATTACGGAACTCCGGAACCAATAATCATAGTACACAACTATAATAATAATAATAATAATAATACTAATAATAATAATAATAATAATAATAATAATAATAATAATAATAATAATAATTACAAGGTTTAGTGTGGTTTAGTAGGGTCTGCCCTATTTGAGAACCATTATGTTTCACCCACTCATCCATCCATTCACATTATGTTTTTGCTGTGTGATATCACTGTTTGCCCTCTTGTCCTCTTGTAGGTTTGTTCTTGTATTCTCCAATAGTCGCATTACGTGCATTAACTGCACATGGTAAAGTTATCCAAATTAGTATTTTGAATGAAGCTATCGTACCCAAGCTCACTATGCTCATGGTCTAACTTTTACAGGAAGCATACACTCGAGTTCTGATGGGAAGCATCGACTTGGCATTGACGGCGTGGCCGGAGGGCCTATACGGTTAGTATAACAGTTGCAATGAAACATTTTCCTTTATAAGATTCACTCGAAGCTATTTTATGGCTAAGTACCTACGAATAAGTAGCCAATGCAGTACCACACACTCGAAAAGCGCTATAGTAAGTAATTCACGAAATTTTGCTTACTAGCTAGGATCTGAAATGGGCATTCGATGCATTAAAGGTTGAGTTTTGGGGCTGGAAAATTGCTGTACGGGAAAGCATCACTTGATGCATCACATTTTCATTGCTATTTGTGAATGACAATAATTTCTCTGTAATTCCAGGCAGTGATTTCGACGCGCGTGCGAGAACTCCGCTGTGGCAGCGAGGATGGGACTACAACCACGGAACGGGACACGGGATCGGATACTTCCTCAGCGTCCACGAAGGTAACCAGCTCCGGTTGAGAACTGTTTTAACAGCTGCTAGACCAGTGCTTTTTAGGTGGGAACGCACGGGAACAGCGTAAATTTACAGTTTAAAAACAACCAGCTACTTTGTATATAAATATTTCAAGTAAAATTATTCTATTAATATCTTTGGTATGCTTCTTAGGACAAAACAGATGTGAAATGAGGTCCCAAACCTTTTTTCCTAGAAAAAAAGCACTGTGTAAGACCCCCTAATGACTACTATGATTATACAACTGCAGGCTAGTGTTGTTTTAATTATATTTTGCAGTGTAGCATTTACCTAATATATTTTGCTAAGCCACGTGTTTTACGGATAACTGTAAATATTTGAAACGCGCTGCATATCGTATCCAGTGGCGGCTCCACAGGGGAGCCCGGGGCCCGTGCCCCTATTGAGTGCCTGCCCCCAGTGACCCTCTGTTGGGACCCTATACTTAATACTACATACCTAACAACAAATGGTTGGCCCCCATGATTAGAAGTTGCCACTCCAACGGGCCCCCACTTGCCAAATCCTGGAGCCGCCACTGATCGTATTAGGAAATTCTCATATTGTGAAATTCTCCCCATGTTGATTTTAGGTCCTGGTAGGATTGACATGGGATTCAGTAACACGTACACGCCAATCTACGAAGGGATGTTTTTCTCAGACGGTGAGTGACTGCATGATGATCATGACGACGACGACAACGATGTTGATGATGTGCTTGTCACGTAAATTGAAGTTTACATTGAGACACTTAACCCCTTAACTGAGGATCCCGAATATATCCGTCCATTTTACATTGAGTTACAGTTAAATACACGGTTAAGGGGTTAACGCGATCAGTTGATTTATGTGAATTAGTCTCAGTAACAAGATCGATAGATAACCGAAGTAGACTTTATTGTTGATGGTTACATCAGTGGTTTTCACACAGGCTTACTTAGCCTCCTAAACAGAGGCGGATCGAGGGGCAGGGGGACATATATCCCCGGGCGCCGAGGTTAGGAGGCGCCAAAATCGGGTATTAAACGCACAATAATTAAAGAAGAAACACGTGTGACGACCTTTTTTTCTCGTCAGCTATGTTAGGGGCGCCAATGGTGCACTTTGCCCCGGGCGCCGCAAACCCTCGGTCCGCCTCTGCTCCTAAACCACTTAAAATCACATTATTATTATTATTATTATTATTATTATTATTATTATTATTATTATTATTATTATTATTATGTACTTAGCGAGTCTGTACAATTTAGTACATTATACCAGAGATAGGTCAACGTTATATCCAATACTGTCCAATACGGTGGCGGCTTCACACGGAACCGTACCTTGCGGTATGTTATAGCCGCCGCATGATAGCGAATAATGCTGATCAATGGACGGAAAAGAAAACCAATGAAGAGATCTTGGATGAAATTGGAATAGAAAGAAGTCTGATGGTAACCATCAAAGAGGCAGCTTTCCTTCTTCTGACACAAGTTGAGGAAAGAAGGCCTGAAGCATTTGGTAATAACCGGAAAAGTGGAGGGAAAAAGAACAAGAGGAAGGCAGAAAACACCTATGTAGACTGCCTACGAGAAGGAATTGAGGGAGTAAAGAATAACATCGAATTAATAAGAGGATGTCAAGATCGAGCAAAGTGGAAATCCATGGCCAATCACGCAGAAATACACAGCACCTAAAGAAGAATGTTAGCCGTTTTATGTTATAACCGAGTCCGTTATAACGAAATTCTGCTCTATCATCAATAATTACTAATTGATATAGTATAGTTAGTGTATGCATTAGTTTAATGATCTTTATAATTCAGTATCATTTATGTTTTAAACCAGAGCCGGGTTATTACGAGGATAATGTTTACGGAATCCGCCTTGAAACGCTCGTTCAAGTAATACAGGCTAACGTCCCGGTAAGTTTACACGAGTTTGTTAAATTCACTCAAAATAAAGAATTTCTACAAATGCGCGACTGATTTGTAAGCTTTCGCATAGACCAGGCATATTAAAATGGCGGCGCGGGTGACATATGAGACCCGCCAAGGGGTGTGAAATGACCCGCAAAGATACTTACGAAATATGTTTCCTATGTCTTCTTGTCTCAGCTACCTGTTTGCTATTAATTATTTATGAACTATATTTTGGAACTAAAATCGTTTAAAAATTTAATTCTTTTCTCGATTTCAAAAACACCTGAGACCCGGGCGCCAAACACACAAAAAGTTGATCCCTCATAAAATTAAATTGAATAGCCCTGATATAGACCTACGGTTATGACACGCCCCCACAAACATTTATGAAGAACATAAGTCCTAATTATCTACAAGGTGCAAGACAATCTAATTGAAATGATTCATACTTAGGCTTTCCCAGTGGCGTAGCCAGGATTTCCGGAAGGGGGGTCTGGTTTTGACCGTGACCAACTTCTAAAAAATCTTGACAAGCAAAAAAACGTCGTCACCTCTTACACCTTTTACATTCTATAGCGCTTAGAATTTTGGGTCGGCAGCCAAAGGGAGTTTGACTTCCATCCGCCCGCCCCCTTTGCCTACGCCACTGGACTCTCACATGTTGACGAATAGTCTCCTAAAATTAGTGGAAATGACATTAAAATCAAAGCCTTTAGAAAAAACTTTGCTCTCTGATCCTAACGTCTAATGAAGTTTTGGTGCAATGTTAGACCACGTTCGTGGTTAGGCCTATTAGGACTACTACAATTTTGGGATTGTTCGTCAAAACCGCTTGCGTTTTGGACTGTCTAATCTAGAATAATTTCGGAGGCAAGAAATACTTTGGATTCAAGCCAGCCACTCTGGTTCCATTTGAACCGAAACTCATCAACTACGCTAGCCTATCAGAAGCCCAGGTAGGCTGCCTACCTACTTATAGTATTCACAAGACCAGGTAGTTTTGGATCTGTCAGAATGTGGCAGTGAGAAATACTGTATATACAATAAACGGATTCAAAGGTTATCTGGGAAAACTAGGCTATTAAACGAAGAGAGATACTACCGTTGTTTTCACACAGGCTAACTTAGCCTACTAATCAATCAATCAATCAATCAACTTCGATAGCGCCACTGTCATAATGCCCAGGGCATCAGCCGATTGCGCACCAAATCTAAATAGCATTAGAGCCAGGTCAAACCAGAAAATCAGTCAGAATAATAGTATTATTAAGCCCAGAGGGTTGTTTAATTGCTTAGTCAGAAGATCAGGTATTAGGCTATGTTTCACGTTTTCATAAGCCAAGCTGGCCAACTGGATATTAATTTTCTTTGCTAAATTTGATTCTTGCATTAATATTTTGTGTATTATCCTGTTTTGCATTGACAATTGCAGACCACGTACTTGAACAGCTACAACCAGCGTTGTCTGAACGAAGTGGGACCATATCTTCTGAACGTCAGAGGCAACCAGGAGGCCTACGATTGGCTGGTGGCCAGAGTGGGTCCGATTCCCGTGAAGAGGAACAAATGAAATCGCTTCCCGAAGTCTTTCCTCCTGGATGGCCAGTGTTTTGTACAGGCCTGATAGGGACGGAGGGTTGATGGAAAATTCACCGTTTACAAACCAGTGACTTGATTGTTGATTGCGCGCTTATACTAATGACTTCAATTTCAGTTCGCATCTTCGATCAGCCTAGAAACGTATGCTGTTAAACCTGATCAAGTGGTCTTTCGATCTAGACTTTAACTAGGCGTATTATTTCTAGTTTGTAATTATCGATTTCATAAGTAGATTTTGGTTTAAATTTGGCAGACTATGAGGCATTACTGCCTGGGCGAAAGCCACTAGAGCGCTTGTTGCGGCTTGAACCTCACTCCTCAGCATAAGCGGATTTTTATTAAAGGCTAGGGTAGGCTTAAGCCTACCCAACTAATCCCACCAAAACAAAAAATGCTGTTTCCATCAACACCAGATCTGTCGCGTGCTGGATGGCACGCGTGCTGGAGAGCTTTTTCTAGTTCTGGGCCAAAAATCTGGAACTCTCTCACTCTGGTTGTCAGATCTTCCAATAAATTGAGCATTTCCAGATCTAGGCTTAAAACACACCTCTTCCAATTAGCATTTCCTCCATAGTCTGTCTTGCTGTTTCCCTCTGACTGAGCTCTGGAATGACCTGGTCTTTTGCGAATGGATGTGAAGTACCATCGATTGATACCCTTGAGTATTAGAAATGGTGCTATAGAAGTGCATAATAATAATAATAATTATTATTATTATTATCTGGTTTTTCCGTAAAAAAGTTAACTGGCGTCACTGGTGACGCAGACTAGTAAGAATTCAAATTTTGAATCGTTGGAGTTTGCTGTGAACTTAAAATGTTCGCTATTGTGATGCAGAAATTTGTAATCTTAGTCACTAATATTAACTTTTTATATTCTAGATTATATCGGTGTGCTCTCGTTTGGTTGAAATATATTTTATATTTTGGGGGTTTATAATTGAATTTTAATATCTAATCTGTTTCGGTACAATCTATTCTGTTATCACTCGATCAATCTATTACCGTTTCAAACAGTAATCTAATAGTTATGGTCTTCTGCAGGCCGTTGTTCTTTCTAGATTAAATAATTTGTTCCATATTAACATCGGCTGGCACTATTCGTCTTGTGCTGAGCTCATGAGTTGCTGCATGAGCCGAAGTATATAACTTGACTTTCTTGAGTCTCTATATCTTTTCAAGTGCAATGACCTGCAGTACCTTGGCTAATGATTACATTTTGAAATCAATAGAGTTTTCATGACGATTTCTGTCCGACAATAGTTCCTTAGTACTATTAAATCTAGAGTTAAATCACGTCTCCTGTTTTTCCACTCTACCTTGCTGCTTACCCACTCTGAGTGATCTCTGGAATTGACCTTGCCCGAATGACCATTAAATTTCGGCTATAGCTTTCGAATTTCAAACAGGAGATTAAGCGCCAATGAATAAGCAGCTACTAAGGTACCTGCTTTCTAAAGCACCCCAAAATTCACGATATTTTACTTAGGCCTACTTATTTCGCAAGAAGCGTAGAAATATTGGGATATTAAGCAAAAATCAAGCAACATGCAGCATTTCTAAGAAGCATATTGAAGTTTCACAGTAGCAGAATTCGGCTTTTCAACACTGGTTTTCCTTTTTTTAAATATAGAAACTGGTTGAAAGTCGAACCGGGTCTAAGAATAGTTATCTTTTTCACCAAAGCTGAAGTCTTTCCGCTGACTTAACAAGACACAATTTCACTTCTGCATAAAACGATGCATATAGTGTTTATTGTATATATTTGTCATATATATATTATTTACTATTACAAAATATATCTATTGTATGTAATATTAGTCAGTTGCCACCTAAACAATATCACTAGAATTTTCTATTACAGTAGAAGCATTTATTCACAAGACATGCCCATGAAGAAATCTGTCACAGTTCCATCATTGGGGAACCAGTGAAAAAGTCGTTTAGATAAGTTTTTCTCATTAAATAAAAAGTTATACTGTAATTCCAACCAACTAGTCGTGAGTCCACTATTAAATCACTGATGTTTTCAGTTTACATTGGACTTGCACTAGCCTATAGCTAAACGGATGAAGTGTTTGGTTTGGTTTCAAAGTGCAGCATATTGCTCGATTACTCTGTTAAGGAAGGAAACATTGTGTTTATTAATGAATTATTTACAAAATCTGCGCCTTTAGCTTCAATTCAGGATCCAACATAATAACTGTGTGAAATGTCTTTAGAGACTTTCCTTCCAGCCGTTGAAGATATTCAGAAATTGTATCATGAAAATGTTAGCGGGCCATGAGAGTGTAAGCTAATGCAGTTGCCACTGCCAATTATGTTGATCTGTTTGCTATTTCCACTGGCAACAATAGCTGCGCCCTCTACTGACTTCATGTGGTGGTGATCCTTGAAAAGACGCGAATTAGATCTCGATCTCATAGTCTCCTGTTGAATTTAAAACAAAATCAAAATAATTTTCAAAATAAACCAGAGAAGAAAATTCACAAATAGTATAAAAATCAGATTCGTAAGCCTACATTGAAAACAAATGATTGATATTTATAATAAAATGAAACGCTATAGCTTAGCTAAGGCTAAAGAGTCGAGAGCGTTTTACATCAGCAATTCGTAGGTTCGTACAGTGACATGGTCCTATATATAATATTATATGTGTGTGTATATATATAGGGCCTATATATATATATATATATATATATATATATATATATATATATATATATATATATATAAAAAAATAAACAAATGATCAGATTCAAATTTGCATACTGATTGCCTCGCCATTCAGACTATGGAATTGAGTACCCCCACATTCACAGGGTTGAGGCGACTGACAACTTGAGCGGCCCAATAAAGAACATTTCTGTAAAATTGTGAACACATATTTCACTAAATAATTTAATTTCTACTCTGTCTGTCTGTCTCTCTCTCCTTCTCTCTGTCTTCTCCGTCTCTCTCTTTATTTTTTCGTTCAACAGTATGTTCATTCGCACATCATGTGGACTGGGACAATATGTAGATGTCATACAGTCGATTATTTAAATATTTAAATTAGCACACTATAGCAGCACAACAGCACGAAATGCAAATTGTTTAAGCAGAGGGTTGGTCCAAGACAGATCGACCAGGCTTTCACCACCCCAGGATAAATAATTTTACAGTGAAACCAACTAACAACATAACACCTTCATCTCACCTGCTGGGCCTTCTGTCTTTCGCCCCGCCTTTCCATCCGCCTTCCCCTCTCCCTCTTTGATGCCTATTACAAACGTCATTTACAGCTGAAATCTTGTTACACTAAAAATGGCATTACTCATCGACAACAAGACAGTATCTGAACTACAATCTCATATTTATATGCAGACAATGAAGTACATACAAGTTAAAATGGAATTTTGGAACGGAGAAAAATGCCCATGCTAACCGAAAGTCCGCGTTAACCAATTAATATTAATTAAAATTAGGAAACATGTCAAAGCAGTCTCTTTATGCAAAATGTTGACATTGTATACATATATATTTATAGATTTACTATATATATATATATATATATATATAATATATATATAATAAGCAAATGATCAGATTCAAAGTTGAATCACACACTCTCTCTTACATTTCCATCATGAATGTGAAATTGTGTTCCACCGCATTTCAAACTGGCAACTGCAACCGAACACGGAGACCCAATAGCAAGCACCCTTATCCGTTATCACTTACCTTGAACGCACGCTAGACGAAATAAACAGCAACAAAATGGCTGCCTTTGCGAATTGTGCCTCAGATTGGCCTGCCTGTCCATAATTCTGGTTGC
Source organism: Metaphire vulgaris (assembly GCA_018105865.1). Lineage (NCBI taxonomy): Eukaryota > Metazoa > Annelida > Clitellata > Crassiclitellata > Megascolecidae > Metaphire > Metaphire vulgaris. The sequence goes on along the minus strand of CM030871.1, from coordinate 1,661,252 downwards.
GTTCCTGGATAAGAGGAGAAAGTGGATCTTGGATCTTGATCTAATGCTTTCCTTTTCAAAAAAATAAAAATAATTTTTAAAATAGATCAGAGAGAAAATTCACAAATAATATAAAAAATCAGATTCATACATTGAAAACATATGATTAGTATCACCATACAACGATTCAACTCCATCGCATTCCGAGGAACATTTCCAAATATGCAACCGAATGAGAACTAGCACACGATAATTTCATATCTCCGGACAATTTTTATCATAAGGCCCTCGAGAATGAAGTACCGAGGGCATTAAAATAAATAAATAAATATATATTATATATAAATATAAAATAAACAAATGATCAGATTCTCACCTTTACCTTTCCATCATGTGTGTGATACTGTGTCCCTCCACACGCACATGGTCGAGGTGATTGCCAGCAAGATCTTCCTGGCCATTCACATTTCTGTAAAGTTGTAAACACATATTTCACTAAATAATTTAATTTTCCACAATCTTGTTCAACTCTGCAGAAGAATACAAATTATGCAACCCGACAAGAATAGCCTGCGTGATTCTAATTAGCCTTCCGCCACAGCTACTGAGGTTAGGCCCCTAAGACTTATTTACGTGCTGCTGTGAGTGGTGAGCGCTTATCTAATTTGGCAATGCTGTTGATCCACTCAAAGGAACCAAAAACTGTATGAATGGGGTGAGCTGCTGACATGTTCAGTGTTCATAAAGTTGTCTCCGAACTGTCGCATACTGTCTCAGTAGTTCAATGTCTATCGTAGTCTGCCTGTACAGTAGACTCTAGTTATCACTTAGCAATAACTTTCGCTTTCTCTGTGTACTTCTTATAATATTTGTACCATACATAGGGCAGCAGAAGACTGACAAATACAGAATCTGCCAAAACATAGACACATGTTAATTTTCAGCTCAAATATCATACTGTCCCTACTGTATAGCATATTGCCAGTTCAGATTGTATACTAGTGATAGGCGTACAGTTACTGTCAATACTTACTTTCCGACCTTCCATCTTTCTCCTTCGTCTCCTCGTCTCCTCGTCTCTCCTCCTCTTCTTTCTTTTCTTCTTCCAACTCCTTCTACATTAGTGTGTAATAATATGCACTGCATGAAGAATCAATTATTAATTTAGGATTAGAATTAATGCGGTCAACAAATTTAATTGCAAATATGCAATAGGTCACATATAGGCCTACAGTACGTAATTATGCGATTGACCAAACATTTCTCTGATTGGGCTGGCCTTGGCAAAAAATGTCAGGCCCTGCTATAGGCCCTGCCTCGGTTGACAACCTGGTGCCGCCACTGTTCCCCAAGTGGAATGTATGCACAAGCCAGGGGTGCACCTTTTGCTACACTCGCAGTGGCGAAGCCACGGGGGGTTGAACACCCCCACTTGCCATCAGGGCCACCCGTGAGATTCGTGCAAAACTGCAGAGAATTTTTCTCCCCCGGAAAAATTTTTGAAATCGTAGATGCTCCTACGTGTGTTTTAGAGCATTTTGGACACAAAATCACAGGTCTGGCATCAATAGGTTCCATGTCTGTAATTTCTTATGCTCGTAAATTCCAAATTATTCTGCTTCAATTATGTGCGTGTTAAGTCAAAAATTACTTGTCTTTGGCCCATAGGCCTACTAGTGTCAATGCTACTAAGAGTAAGAGTCACGTGGCAGATGCTACTGTTCAATCAAATCTTGAAATCTTGTTTTAAATCGCTGTAAATCTATTCAGCGTCACAACTAAATTGCCATCGGGCCACCCGTTAAGCCCGCAACGCCATCCTGTATCCTGTAGATATATACAGTTGAGAACGCTTGATACTTAGACTAGTAGAACCGATCCTCAATCATTCCCTACCCCCCATCACCAAAAATGTCTCTGCAATTTTGCACGAATCTCACGGGTGGTCCGATGGCAAGTGGGGGGTCAAACCCCCCGTGGCCCCGCCACTGCGCACTAACGAGACGAGATGGACAGAAATCGTCACTGGACTCGGACTAATTAACGAGTCGAGCAAAAATCATCGCTGGATTCGGACAACAACTTTAGAATTTAACACTAGAATACTATCCAGACTACATCATTCTCCTCAACTTCGTAAACAGTTTATTTATTTATTTATTTTTTTTTACAATTTTAGTTAAACGACATTCCAGTTGTTACCCTCCTTGCTGTTAACGTCTTAGCATATGATGTCATAACATTGATGACAATCCTGTTAGAAACATAGATTAGTATTAATATTAGTATAATTAAAACCGATGGCTGGAAAGGCTTAAAAACAAGTAAAACCATACCATACATACTTGAAGAACAAGCAGGATTTAGACAAGACAGAAACACAATCGAACAAATCACAATGCGCAGTCCGAATAGGTTATGACATAGGCGAATGGTTCAAACTGGCGACTGCAACCAAACACGGAGACCCAATAGCACCCTTATCCTTTATCACTTACTTGAACGCACGCTAGAAGAAATAAACAACAACAGCAACAACACAGGAATATCTGTACATAGAACATGCATATAAATAACATCAAATTTGCGGACGACGTGAACATAATAGACCACAAACGCAGATACCTAAGAGAAAACGTACTAACAATCGAAAGAGAAGAGGAGAAATGGGAATGAATATTAACTTCAACAATTCTAAAATATTGACATTTAGCCTTAATAAAGAATTTTTAGTATAAATCCCAAAAGAAATAGATAGACAAAACATCGAAAGTGTAGGGCAAATTCTAAAACAGACATCGTCGATAAAGTACCTAGCGCTAAAGTAATATCAGACGTGTATCCAAGGACAACGAGCGTTGCCCGGTTACGCTGTCAACAGTATCGAGGAATTTAAATCCCGTGAATATAATCGGATATTTTTTCACTTAAATATAATTTTAAGGATAGAATTAAAGTAGAAATAGGTCGGAGACTCAATGGCGACCTATCCTACGACAGTTGAACCGAGGTGGACTCATGTTCGACAGCGTGAGCCGCCGCTGTTTCAAATGCCTCACATGTGGTAAGGCTGGCCATGGTACTGTATATATATGAACCCATAGTATTATAATCAAAACATTATCTTTTACATATTTCAAATAATAACGTGCTTTTGAATGCGCATATGTATCGCTGCAACATATATAGTTAGTGTAGTTTATGCTCATGGTTTTTAATTGAAAAATTTGTTGGTACTTGTACTCGAGTACAACTCGAGTACAATTTTTTAGAACTTGTACTTGTACTTGGAGGCTAGGTAGGCTACTTTGTACTTGTACCTTCAGTTAGTTAGTTAGTGAACTTAGTTCAGTGTGCTGACAGAATCTGAAATCAATGCTTTCAAGTTTACCCAGTTTTATAACACGTTGATCCATAGCCCTATTACTTAATCGAGACAACATGTTTTGCAAAAATATATGATTTCTTATAGGCAACCCAATCTGAACATGATAAGTCCTTATTCCACAAGTCACTGCGACCGCTTTCAGGTATTTATGAATATATAAATATAAGCCTATAGGTATACCGATATATACATATAGATGAATATATAGGCCTATAAACATACATACGAGTATATATATATATATATATATATATATATATATATATATATATATGAGAAAATTTCTTAATATTAAAAATTCTTCAGTTTTATTTGATCTGATATGAAATGAGCATCCGCTGGCAATCTTATTGCAATATCATTTAGGAAAAAATTAGGTTCTTTATTATTATTATTATTATTATTATTATTATTATTATTATCATCATCATCATCATCATCATCATCATCATCATCATTATCATCATTATGAACCAAATTAGATTTCTCACCAAGTTCCTTCAAAGCAATTTTAACCACACTTAAATGATTCTAAAGGATTTCATATTTCAGAATAAAATCCATAATTATATTTACAGAATAGATTCATAGTGACAATATCGTTTTGACGTTTCATCATTAACCCGCTATTTACCCGTCAAGCATGACAGGTAGGCTTGGCCTACCCGCCCGATTGAGCTAGAGGCAGCAGTGTTTGGCCATTTTTGTTTGCTACAGCGTGGTTACACTAAATGGGGCCATGACTACGGTGACTTCTACGCTCGCAGTGCGGCCGCCACCGTTCCAGACTGGTACTCTCGACGCGTTTCCACGATTCGAGGTGGCGACATGAAAGAGCTTCTCTGGTCGTGGGAGGGAACGTCAAAGCCGACGGAGAAGAAGGTGTTTGGGATCGACCAGCGCCTGGCACCGATTCCGTGCCAGCGGGGCCACCAGGCCACCCCCCACGACATCTACGGACAGGCAGCCATGCCACGATGGGGTCTCTACCATCCCCATCACTATGAAGAACCATCGCGGGTTGAACCTTTGCCTCCAATACACTTTGATGAAAAGCATCTTTGATTTGTCAGAAATATCTGACATGTTCATGTATTGTAGACTAAGATATACAGTATATATATATGTATATTGAAACATGGGAATAACTACTTTAGCATAGCTTAGAATTGCGTTGTATAATCATACATTGATGACCAAACACACTGTGATCTTATTGTAAATAGAAAAGAAATGTGTTTTTGCCATTTAGCCAGTTTTAGAAGACGTTGTTCGTATGAATGAACATTTTGAATTTTATGAATGACATTTTTAATCAGTTACATTTATTTGTCATATAGAGAATTGATTTGTTTAGGACTATTGTTGATTGTATTTGATTTTCTATGCGATTCTTTTATCTCTATATATATTTTACCTGTAAAAAACATTTTGCAAGAACTTGAAGTTACAGGTCCACACTATCCTGTATTTTAAATCAATTTAGGCGTGACCCTCCAAAAATGGGAGGTTTCTCCGCTCATGGTTAGGTTCCAGGATTTGGCAAGTTGGGGTGGAAACTTCAAAGCATGGAGGACAACTATTTGTTACTAGGTATGTAGTAGTAAGTATAGGGTCCCAACAAGGGCACCTCTGTGGAGGACAGGCATTCAATCGGGGGGTGGGGGGGGGAGGCACGGGCCCCTGGACCCCATGGATAGCCGCCACTGTCTAGAACAACTTAAAAATTCAGATACGTTATTTCAAACTCTGCTCTTTACAATAAAATGTACAGCAAATTAATATATCGCAAAATATACACAATAAGTCAAAAGTTCTGATTAGTAAGTCAAGTTCTAGCTTCGTAGGACAAAACGCATACCATATATGTGATATTACAATAGTCTCCGATATACAATATTACAATAGTCTGCTAAATTTAAACCAAAATCTACCAATGAAATCGATAATCACAAATCAGAAATAATACTAAGTGTTAAAGTCTAGATCGTAACGTTTCTGCGCTGATCGAAGATGGGAACAGAAATTAACAGGCCCATGGAACGAAATTTTTATCAGGAGGTATATTTCGTTGGTCCTTTAGTAGATTGATATGTGTTTAGCTGTTCATCCTTATGAATCCGACGCAGAGGGGGGGGGGGGTAATGCAGCCAAAGCTTTTGCCTTCCAGCGGGTGCAATGTGCAGTGTGCACCCCTAAGTTTTTCTAGGAGCTGCAGCTGCACCCTATGCACCCCAGTTCCGGCAGGCCTAGAAATTAAAGTAATTAGTGTAAACGTCTAGCCTAATACAATCAAGTCATTGGTTTGTAAACGGTGAATTTTCCATCAACCCTCCGTCCCTATCAGGCCTGTATAAAACACTGGTCATCCAGGAGGAAAGACTTCGGGAGCGATTTCATTTGTTCCTCTTCACGGGAATCGGATCCACTCTGGCCACCAGCCAATCGTAGGCCTCCTGGTTGCCTCTGACGTTCAAAAGATATGGTCCCACTTCGTTCAGACAACGCTGGTTGTAGCTGTTCAAGTACGTGGTCTGCAATTGTCAAAATGGATCAGCAGGTCTTCTGAAAGAGAACAACGAAACACCTGATCTTCTGTATAGCAGTCATAACTTTTCTTGCTTGTCATAATTTTGGAGGACAAAATGAAAAGTCAAGCACGAAAAAACGGTGTTGACCTTTTTTGCGCATCGTACTTTTCGAGCATCACAAGATCGACACTAGGGCAAGAAATAAACTTCTTTCACTTCCCGCCGGGGCCCCTCATATATCGCGGGGTCACAGACACGTGCCTACTATGCCAATGCCTTAAAACGGCTTTGCCTATACCAGGGTTTCTGGCAGAACAAACGCAATCCGATCTTTTGAATAAGTTGCTGGACAGCCTACCTGGGCTTCTGACAGGCTAGTGTAGTTGATGAGTTTCGGTTCAAATGGAACCAGTGTGGCTGGTTTAAATCCAACGTATTTCATGCCTCCGAATTGATTCTAGACAAGACAGTCAAAACCACAATCTGTATCAATGCACAAAAATTATAGTAGGCCTAATCAGGGTTTAATATAGGCCGTTTTTTTTGGGGGGATTGCCCTTTTTCTCCTCAGAAAATTTCAAATTCCCCCGGAAATTTTGGCATACTATATGAACTTGCAGCGCTCCCCAGATACCCCTAGCTGACTTTTCCCCGGCCTTGTCAGTCCCCCCTCGAGTCCAGGAGTCTAGATTGAACACTGGGCCTAATAACAACGAACGTGACCTAATACTAAGGCAAATATCTACTGGATGTCAGAAACACAGAAGGCTGATTTTTAACAGCTCTTAAACTCCTCGTCGACCATTTTATCGGCTTGGCCCCGGGCCCCCACCTCTCTGCACGCCATTGAATGAACCTGATACAAAGTCGATCAGACTGACCGGAACGTCGGCCTTTATCACTTGAACGAGCGTCTCGTGACGAATTCCGTAGACATTGTCTTCGTAGAAACCAGGTTCTGTGGTTTAAAAACACATAAATGCCACTTCAGTAAAGATATATAGATCAATTGAATTGTTTTTCATTGGCGACCTTATTACTCGGGTTGTTTGATGAAAAATAAAGCAACTGCAGAGAATTTTAGATGGTCCTATGCAAATTTCTTCTTTTTAACGTAACAAACACATCGCTGGCGTCGTCATCATCAAAGCAGCACCATCATCGACCATCATCATCATGTTCTTCTTCTTCTCCATCATTATCATCATCATCATCATCATCATCATCATCATCAGCTTCAGAATTATGATGCTTATTATTTTATTATTATTATTTTTATTATTGTCATCATCATCATCATCTCATCATCTCATCGTCATCATCATCATCATCATCATCATCATCATCATCATCATCATCATCATCATCATCATCATCATCATCATCATCATCATCATCATCATCATCATCATCATCATCATTATTACTATTATTGTTATTATTATTATTATTATTATTATTATTATTATTATTATTATTATTATTATTATTATTATTATCGTCGTCACAGCCATCATAACGGAACGGTGATGACACTCACCATCTGAGAAGAACATGCCTTCATAGATGGGAGAGTCAGAGCTGCTGTATCCCATGCCGATTCTACCGGGACCTAAAATCAACAACAAAAGCAGAATTCTGGAGAGTTTCCATCAATGTCCTTTTTAAGACCTGCTTGTCGTTTTAAAACAGTTCTCAACCGGAGTTGGCTAAGTCCTGGTTACCTTCGTGGACGCTGAGGTAGTATCCAATCCCGTGTCCCGTTCCGTGGTTGTAGTCCCATCCTCGCTGCCATATCGGCGTTCTGGCTCGCGCGTCGAAATCACTGCCTGGAATTATTACAGAGGAATTACTATAATTCACGACTATCTATGAAAATGACGTGTAATAATAATAATAATAATAATAATAATAATAATAATAATAATTATAATTATTATTATTATTATTATTATGCACTTCTTTCAACTACTACTACTAAAATTGTAGTTGCAGTAGTAGTGATAGTAGTACTACTACTAGTACTACTTATAGTAGTAATAGTAGTAGTAGTAGTAGTAACTCCTATAATAATAGTAGTAGTAATAATAGTAATAATAATAATAAATAATAATAATAAATAATAATAATAATAATAATAATAATAATAATAATAATAATAATAATAATAATAATAATAATAATAATAATAATAATAATAGTAGTAAAAAAATAATAATAATAAGTTAAGTAATAACTCTTCCTTTTTGGCAAATCGATCAGCGAATGGAGTCGCCAGGAGATTATACTGCCCTCTTCACGGTCACCGTTGTATGATTATTATTGCATTTCAACAAGTACAGCTGATGCTATGGGCATCTGACAGCTGTCACTCATCTGTCAGTTTGGCACCTGTCAATCATCTGTCAGTCGTCTGTCATCCTTCACCAGAAGTGAATTTTATTTAGAAAATGCCTCCGTTATTGTTGAATACTGACCGCGTAAACCTTCTGGCCAAACTGTCAATGCCAAGTCGATGCTTCCCATGAGAACCCGAGTATAGGCTTCCTGTAAAAGTTAGACCGTGAGCTTAGATACGACATCTTCGTTCAAAATACTAATTTGGATAACTTTACCATGTCATGCGCAGTTAATGCGACTATTGGAGAATACGGGAACAAACCTAGAAGAGCGTAAAGAATGATATCACATAGCAAAAACATAATGTGAATAAATGGATGGGTGGAACATAATGGTTCTCAAATAGGGCAGATCATACTGAACCACTCTAAAGCCTATTATTATTATTATTATTATTATTATTATTATTATTATTATTATTATTATTATTATTATTATTATTATTATTATTATTATTATTATTATTATTATTATTATTATTATTATAGTTGTGTACTATGATTATTGGTTCCGGAATCCCGTAATGAACTGTTCTTGTGATGTCCGTTGTTCCATCTCTAAAAAATATAAACAGCAACACGTTCTGTTGCTATGAAAGATCAGTAGTTTACGCAAATCATAACAATTTACAAATTAACTTATTATCGTAAAATCATCGTAAAATCAACTGATTTTACGATAATTTTTGCTCGCAATTAGAGTTTCAAGTGAATCGGGTGTTTTCATATTTCTACGACATCTCTGCGTCTCTTGCTAGAAAATATTTCTCATGGAAGTCCTGCTCTAATGTCTTCCAATATGCTGTCCTCGTTGTTAAAATTCCGATCCATAGTTAACGATGGGCCAATGGTCTTTAGAAATACACAGACAGAAACTGCTAAATGTTCTCTGATACCTGAATAAAAGCGCACAGGAAACTTACAGGTATTGACCTCCGGAGTCAAGCAGGTAGACGTTATCTGTCAGGATCTGGCTGTTGGTGTCAGGGCTGCTAGGGTCTGGCATGTAGTGGATGATCGAGGCATGAGGTCCATAAGCAGAAATCGAGTCGAAACTTATGCCTTTGAAATCAGGATAAGTGCTGAAAATGTTACAAGAGAAATTGATAAAATACTGCGCAATACAAATATTATTATCACAGGAACCACTTTAAACTTTGTTATATTATATTATTATATTATTATATTATAACCTTAGGGGTTCGGCGAGTCAGTCTCGGGGGTTCGGCGGAGGGAGGTCAAGGCACGCACCCTACTTTTATATATATATATATTTATTTATTTATATATGCATGTATAATTGTATATATGATATAATTTTTCCATAAAGAAGGATTCGTTGAATGTGCATATATGAAACTGGTGTGGTTCAGTACCTCAAACATATTAAGGTTACACTGGTCTAATCTAATCTTTCTGACCTTCTTATCTCTTCCAGTTTTGTTGCTGCTGACACTTCGGTCCAGTTGTTGCCAGCCAAGATCTGAAAATCATTATGGTATTTCTATTTCATGTGCAATTCTCATCGGACCTGACAATCAACATCACTCCAAATATATCAATTGTCGTCTCTAGCAGGGCTATTTCTAGGATTATCAATTTGGGGGTAGGGTGTCGGTATATTTTGGGGGTACCTGCCAAAAAAGTCTGACAAGCAAAAAAGGTCATCCCAGGCTAAAATTGTGGGGATGTTGGGATGTCGGTCTCAGATTGGGGTGTTGGGGATGTTAGGGGTGTAAAAATATCCTTGGTCTCTAACCTATATAATATATATATATATATACACTAAAAATTATTAACGTATACTGGTATCTCTAAGAAATAAGAAATATATACTGCGAAATGGATATGCAGCAAGCAAATGCATCTTTTCAAAAGTAAGCTTACACGTAGAAACTGTGGACCCTTATTAGGCCTATTGTCAATAATTATTATCTGACTGATTCTTGTGGTCTGCGTACCTCTTTCTCCAGAAAAGCCAAAAATTCAATAACTGCTGAAGAATCTCTCATCTACGAATAGAAAAAACCATTATAAATTATCCTTTTTATTGCATGAAAAAATAACAATTTCAGTTTCATATATTTTTTAAAACGGAAAAGTGATGGATAGAAGAATGAATGAATGAATGAGTGAATGAGTTAGTGAATGAGTGAATGAATTGATAAAAGTTAAAAGTTAAATAGGCCTTGAGAATGAGATAGAGAAGTGAAGGCGAGAGTAATGGTTGACCGAGGATGAAACTAAATTTACTATTCATGACATCGCCCGATTACAGCCAATGCAAACTACGATATTCTGACATGCATTTTGCTGTAAAATAATGTTATTTATAATCACATGCATACGTACAATGCAATCGGCAAATTTCACTTTCTCTACATCGTTTTTGACCGCCTTCATGAGAGCGATTGGCGACCGTAGCACAAGACGTCTGGCCTAGAATACGACCAACAGAAATACCAGATGGCCAGTGGCGGTTCCAGGATTTCTTGATGCCGGGGGGGGGGGTGGTGACACGAATTCACAGGAAGTTGGTGAGGGGAGGATAAAAATTGAGGAAAAAATTAATAAACTTTGGCGAAAAGGCTGACAAAAAGGAATTTAATTTATTTAACTACACTTTTACCGAAAAAATAGGCTGACAAGCAAAAAAGGTCATCCGCAGTTTTCAGTTTTCCCCGTAGTTTTATTAGACTTTTACCCAAAAATAGGTTTCACAAGCAAAAAAGTCCGTTTGGGGATGCATCCCCACTCATCCCCTACGTGGAATCGCCACTGCAGATGGCTACATTTCACGTTGGCTTAGAAAATATGAGGCAACACATTTATTGATAATTATTTTCAAAACAATTCTCTGCGCATTTTAAAGAATTCTACAAGAGAAGGATGCGACAAAAGAAAACAATTGGTATTGGATTATTGAACCGTTTGAATGAAAAGGCAGAAACAGTTGAAACAATAAAATGGATTTAAAAGTTACCTAACAGAAGAACCGGGTTTTTAAAATGCTAAGAGTAATTAATTATAACGGTTTCTACACAAACTAATGCCTCATATGCCACTTGAAATCAAATTGTTATTATTATTATTGCTATTATTGCTATTATTATTATTATTATTATTATTATTATTATTATTATTATTATTATTATTATTGTTGTTGTTGTTGTTGTTGTTGTTGTTGTTGTTGTTGTTGTTATGTGCAAGTTCCATGGAAGGCGACTGCGTTAAATCTCTGGAGTGTCACTGATATTCTTCTTCTTCTTCTTCTTCTTCTTCTTATTATTATTATTATTATTATTATTATTATTATTATTATTATTATTATTATTATCATTGTTATAAATTACTAACCCCAGCTGCCGAGTATGTGGCGTAGTTGGCATTTGGATCCAACCAGACAGAGAGATTATTACCAGCCAACTGTTGGATGTGGGTCATTATAGCGCTATAATCGTACACCTACAATCAACCAATATAATTAGTTTTAATCAAAGGCCTGATGGAACATCTTTAGAGCGGCATTAAAGGTAAAGGTAGTCCCGTTTTCGAACGAGAATAGGGTCCGGCGCTGATCCCCGGTACTAGGCAAAGCAGCGACGCAGGTGGTTTATGCCGTTAATCTAGAGTAGGTTGCCATTACTTTCTCTAAACCTGTGTTTTACCTTCGCAGCTTAGCGCTGCTGCCGATTTATCGACGCCTAAGCGATGATCGGCTTGGTTGGCCGTCGGTACCACGACTAGATCCTGGGATGGTCACCCATCCAAGTACTAACCGCGCTCGACGTTGCTCAGAGCTTAAAACGTTGATTAGAACGGCATTAGTAACTGAGCATTCCTTGACTCTCTGTTGAAATTCATTATAAAATATCTAATATGACAAGCGAATGACTGATTATCTTAAACGTACGTTGGTGCAGTTGATGCTGGCTGGATTTCTGCATGTTCCATTCGGATGAATGATGAGATGATTCTGAATTTCAATGTCAGTTATCATCTGCTGATAGTTGTTCAGAAACAATCTAAGCAGACGACAATGAACATGCGCTTATCATTTATAAAGTAAAAGTAAAGTTTAAACAACGAAATTTCCAGAGCGTTGCCCGCGAAAGCTTGGAGCAGTGCACCAGGCGATTCACGAGCGTTCAATCTGGATCAAATCCATAATTCGTAATGCGTAGTCGTCTGTGGTTGTCAAAGATGCAGATACATGTCGGCGTAAAGGATGATAACAAGATCAGGGGCGTAACCAGGAATTTGATTGGGGACATAATGTGATTGGGGGGTATAAAGCTTTAAAAGCTTTGAAAATCTTATAAAAACACATTAAAATTTTAACGTAGTCTGATTTTGGGGCGAATATATACCGATATACCCACCCCGTCGCTACGCCCCTGAACAAGATTTACGGTGGGTAGAATGTATAGCAAGGACTTCGCTAAACTTAAGCTAATGATATGTGTAAGTAAGATTAAAAGAATTTATTCGATTTTAATAAGACGGTAGAATAGGCCTGGGATTGAGATGACAACAACGTTAACATTGCTGAAAAACGTCAACTGTTGGGAAATAGAATAAGATTATAAGACTCCAAGTTTCAAGATAAGCACGCGCCTGTCAATTGCTAATGCTAGTTTACGTAGCCTATATTGTCATTATCAATTATTGATAATTGGCTTGACGAAGATTGAAATGAAGCTCACCGTATCTCATTCTGCAGAACGATCGAATATGCAAAGAACAGAGAATAACTTTGATCCGATCCACGGAGATTAAACATCCCTTTGAAAGAATTAACATTCGAATCAAAGCATTCTTCTGTAAGAGCTTTGCCATTCGTAAACCTAACTTAGGCGAAAATAAAAAGACAATCGTAACAAGGCGAAATCAAATAGTTTACGATACTGAACCGCCCGAGTTAATGATTACAAAGAATTAACGTTTAGCTTTCTTCAAATTTATGATATCACGCGATTCTCTGGAATGACCTGGTCTTTTGCGGATGGATTTGAAGTACCATCGATTGATACCCTCAGGTATTAGAACTGGTGCTATAGAAGTGCATAATTATTATTATTCTCATTGAATTATCAGCGTTCTATTCAGACGATTATCTAACATGCGCTTTCTTCGAGGACGGTGACAGCCAACGCATCGACAGGTTGTTCCACCAGCTTCTGTCTCACCTGAGCCACTTTATCCAACCATTCCACCCCTGCAACAGCAACATCATCATTGTCACCTCACAGTCGTTATCATCACGAGTCATCATTTGAAAATCATTAAGACCAAATTACATGTATGCTAAGTATGATAAAGTTAATCTTAAACATTTTGAAATAACACAAGGAAGCGCTATTTCAATTCTACTTTTATAGAGTTTTAATCTCATGTTTCAAGACAATCTTACACGAAACTTCGAGTACCCAATCTAATCTAATATTAAACTTCTATGGCGCCACTTCTCTTCTTCTTTTTCTTTCATCATCTATGATGACAATGAGTTTGATACGAGATGACTCCAAATATGACTTCAATTTAACAGAAAATCTTCTTCTGGTTGTCGAAAAATAACGCGATAGCCTAAATAACGTCGCTCTTAGATATAAGTGAGTCTATAGAACCAGTTACCTGCATAAAAGATGTGGTGAACAAACGGAGGATTGTTTGGACGAGGTGGTCTATTTGGATCCGTCCAAATGACATCCACAAGATCAGCCGGTACTCCAACGAGTGTTGCCTTCCCTGCCAGAGCTGTTTCGTAAGACTGCCAAGTAGCTACAATATTACACACATACGTTGTATTTATACTGTATAGCAACGTTCTCTGTGTAAATTATAACACTTTGGTTAGAAAATTAAATCAAAAATATATGTCGAGAATTCAGAATAGGAACCAGAAATGCGGTACAAAAGATCAGACGGGAATTGGGTCAAATATCTTCCGAATGCAAAGCCTGGAACGCCGCTTAGTAGAAATATAAGAAACGCTATACAAATGCTACATTGCATTGCACTGCTTACATTACAAATACGGGTATTGTTTATTGCTCACAACATCGACTATTTACTACACCAGGTAATTTCAACCACAGAGGTGAATAGAGTTCTAAATTTATCAGCGCTAAGAACATTATCCAACAGTATTCACACAAACACAGTTGCAGAATGCAGACTTCTCTAGTTCAATCAGCCATTAAGGATCCATGGCGCCGCTATCCATGGCGCCGCTGATGCCTGGGGCATCAGCCGATGGCGCACCAAATCCAATCCGAATTACATGTAGAGCCAAGTCAAACCGCAAGGGTCAGAAGAAGTATAGTTGGAAGTAAGAAGCAGGCCTAAGTTAACTAACTGTCGATTAATTATACCTACAGAAATCATTCTCACGACAAATATTTCTTATTTTTCGTTTGCTTACTGATTGAGACGTAGTTAGGATAAGCTCCCACTCTGGCCCCGTTTGGAAGAATGCTCGCCAGCCACTCGGGACCAGTTGGATATCCAGCTGTACCTATAGACAAAGGAAAACAGAGAATCGTGTGAAAATAATGAACGATAATCTCTAATGCTAGATATCATATTCATTACAGTGGTTCTCACACAGGGCAGTCCCTACTGAACCACTTTAAACCTTGTTATATTATATTATATCTTAAGGATCCAACAAAGCGTTTCACAGCTAGGAGATAAATAATCAACTAAAATATAAAATAAAATAATTTGTTGGCGAAATATTCTAAGGCCAGGTTTTGGCAAACTGCTGTCCGCGGACCGCATGCGGCCCGCCACCGAATTCCACCCGGACCGCGAGATCATTTAGAAATATGCATACGAGCGGCAGAGGGTGAGATACAAGAAGACCTCAAAACAATTTAAAAGAATATACGTTTAATTTCCTTCGAATGCCATACAAAGTGACAATGTAGCATTATATTGCAGGTAAATGGCGCCTACTTTGCTTCATCAGTATCCAGTTACAGTCCATCTGATTGTCAGCCTGTAGAAAATATCTCCCATCTGTCCACAACGCCGTCTGGTCCAATGTTATGATCGCATAACCTTCAACAGCACAAAATCTAATCCTCATCAGTCCTCGATTAAGTTTTAATAAACCAACGTTTCCAGATAAATACTGTCGATGAAATTTCTTAACGTTTTCCACGAACCTTAGCGTCTTCAACCAAAGATTCTTCGATAAACAGATTAGTGTAAAAACAATGACGTTGGGTTCTTGAAATTTGTACGACGGACTGCAGTTTTCGGCTTTTAAAATGGCAATAGGGTCGACCTATTACAGTGAAACCCGCTTAATTGCATAGGTGCCGTGCAAGCCTTGCTTATGCGATTAACTGGGCTATGCAAATAGCCGGGACGTCTGATACACAAAACACTGGTACGGGTTTTTATGTTGTTATGCAATTATGCGGGTTATGCAATTAAGCGGTATGCGATTAAGTGGGATCCACTGTATTACTCCCAGAATCAAATATTCGACCATCAGTTGGGTCGTCCTCGACCTTTCGGGGTTAACATTGAATAGATGTTTTTTCGGCACTTTCCAAATTGCACGTTTAACGCTATGCACGGGTGACAGTAAATAAGTCAGTCAGTCAGTAAGAAGATAAGTAAATATGTAAATTGTAAGTAGGTTAAAAAGTGTAATAACCGGCAGAGGTGGTATAACCATCAGCACAGTTGCCTAGCAACTGTTATGAGTGAGTGAGTAAGCAAAATGTTGCCAATTAATATAGTGCTTCTGAAGATAGTGCCGCAGTATCCGCCTATACCTCGGTGCTTAATCAATGATAGGTCTTCTTCTTATCATCGGCTAAAAGCACCGCAGTAGGTCTACTTTTAAACTTCAATTGAATTCAAAGTCCGGCTTACATAGCTAAAGGAACCAACCAGATCGTGGTTCAGATTTCAGACGTTAAGACATGCATACTATTTCGAAATACACACTACAAACAGGGGCGTAGCGACGAGGGGGTATATCGGTATATATACCCCCAAAATCAGTCTACCTTAAAGCTTTTTATGTGATTTACATGTGGTTATATGTGGTTTATAGTTAAGATTTATACCTACCCAACATATTTATACCCTCCCAAATCGAATCCCTGGCTACGCCCCTGACTACAAAGCGCCTAAGCTACTGCGATACTACTCCGAAAGTGCTATAGGCCTACACATTCGCAAGATTTTACGTGCTTACTTACTTACTAGTTTAGATAATAATCTGTAATGAATATAAGAGATATTGCGGCAGACCTGACGATCCGGAGAAGCCAGAAATGTATTTAACACGTTGGTCCCATTGCGACCCTTCGCTCTGTAAATACGCACAGAATATGATATATGAAATATTCTTAACAAGCTCCTCTCCAATGCTGTTTGCTTGTCATGCATATGCAATGACTGACAAACAAATATTGACAAATATCTAACAAATACATACCTGTTCCTTGCGTATCGAATAAAAATCAAAAAACCAAATTTAAACTGATTGCCAAATCTCGGCCGAGGCTGATATAGCATTCGATGCAAATAGGTATGCGTTTCTACTATATTTGTCCATTCCTTCCATGGAAATTCTACCAGCGCTGAAAGGGAAGTCAATGATGGGGGTGCAAAGTTTATTTACCCCATGATCGTCCGATATGAAGACCAGGTAAGCGTCGAGACGTGGTCCCCCGACGAGGACTTGGTCGTTCATGGCGGCGCGTAGAGCCGCTATTCTCTCCGTCGTATTGACACGATTCCCAGGTCGATTCTTTAGGAAGACATCACCAGAAAAACACCAACATTTCATTATTATAATTCGTCCAGCATATATATACCACTGCAGTGTTACGTAATTAAGACGTCTGACCGCGAATCTCTTTTACAACGCTCACACCCAGGGATATTTTTACACTCCCCAACACCCTCCTCCCAATTTGAGGTCGACACCCCCAAAATTTGGTAATGTGACAATGATATGCATACAAAATGCGACCTGCGTCAACAGGAAAAGACCGCGATATATAATTCTAAAGAAGATTTGGATGTCTTTTATATATTGAAAAATATGTAATTTGTATGAGCTCAGGTTTACGCCGTACTCGGTTTTTTATCCAGCCCTTCCAACCCAACTCCCCACCCACAAAAATCCCTCGCCACTGACAATTTTTGCATCGAACTGTTCCCTCCAACCAAGTCAATTTCCCCTCTTAAGCCTGGAGTCTGGATAAAACTCTGAGGGTCCCTGCTTATGGTTGGCTTTTCATCAAGGCCTACCTCGGGGTCTTCAGGACATAAAGTCCTGTTGTTCGGATCGATAACGATATGACTCTCGTAGCCCCATTTCGTCGGCAGTTTCTTGACATTCAGTGGGAACGCTGATACAGTCACAGTCAACAGACCTACAGATGTGAAGAAATACTAAACGTATAGGCCTACAGTTTCAACGAAAAGATAATTTGAAACCAATTTATTGCTGTTTCAAACGGCAAATCGTATATAAGTCTGCCAAGTTTTCATAAAGTTATAGTGAAAATGGAGTTGGCCCCTTTTTATCCGAAAACAGTGTGCGTCAATGTGTTATATTATGAATATTGAAAATAGAGCACAGAGCAGAGACGGCGCGTGACTTTCGAAGGCCCTCTGCAATTTTTACGAGCGCAACGTTTTTGAAATGTCTTGACGAGCAAAAAAGGTCATCCGTATATATTTTTGCCTCTTCAAACGGTCTGACGAGCAAAAAGCAAAGCAAAACAAATACTACTTAAGAATAAGAAAAATGAAAACTCTTAAATATCCGAGGCCGGTGGGGCCCCTGCGGCCGGCGGGGCCCCCTGCAGCCGCAGGCTTTGCAGGCCCCAGGCGCCGGCTCTGGCACCGAGAGTCCGTGAAACAAGATGGAAAAGTCAAATTGTTGCTTTGAAGCCTCTTCATAATCAGCCCGGCAATATAGACCCTATATAGTATATACGACGCTATATGGCAGAGATTGTGCAGGAAATTAATTAACGTGATCATCTGGCAATATAATTATATGACGAATAAACGCACAAGTTATTTTGCAGAATCCACTATTTTCTAGTTTCAAATTGATCGTTTTTCTGCATGGTTGTGTTTCTTCGGATCAACATTGTCTAATAAACAACCGCAGGCAAAAGAATTCGATATGCATCGCACCATGAATAGACTGGATGAAAAAGAGAAGTTTTTTTCGTAAACAGCAGAAATGACACTCATATAAATACAGGGTGTGGCGCAAAAACCGGACTATATTAGATGCAAACCTAAATGTGACTACAGTAGTCCGGTTTTATGCGCCACACAGTATTTCTGCCATTCGCCCTGTGGACGCTGTGTTAGCAAAGGCACGGAATTTGATAATAGTACAGTTGATAAGCCGTATGATTGTTCATTTTGTGGATTAAAGCATGAAATTTTGAACATTGACACTCCTTATAATTTAGTAACATTCTGTCCAGAGGCATTCGAATAAACTTAAAAGTAAGGGTACCACTAGTGGTAAGAGTATGGGTACACCTAGGGGTAGGGGTATGGCTATGGATAGAGGTACCCCTAGGGCTAATGGTAGGGGTACCCCTTGGAGTAGGGGTAGGGAAATCAAAAGTGCTAGTCATTCACACGTCTGCCAATACCATTCTCTGTAGTTTTATATCAAAAGTGCTTGGCATTCAGAATTTTGCCTGTGACATTCTCTATTGCTTAAATTGAACATTTTTAAACTACAGAGAATGGTATTGGCAGACGTGTGAATGGCTAGAACTTTTGACAGAGAAGTGAAGAGCACCTGCTAATCAAGTTTTTTCAAAAATTAGGGCACTATCTCATGTATATAAAAAGTTCTTGGCATTCAGAATTTTGCCTGTTGTATTCTCTATTGAGTAAATTGGACATTTTTAAGGACATTTTTAAACAACAGAGAATGGTATTTGAGACGTGTGAATAGCTAGCACTTTTGATAGGTAAGAGAAGAGCACCTACTAATCAAGTTTTTTCAAAAATTAGGGCACTATCTCTTGTATATCAAAAGTGCTTAGCATTCAGAATTTTGCCTGTGGTATTCTCTAATCGGCTATCGATATTTAGCCATAGCAGTAATGAGTGAATAACTAATTTTATTGTTCTGCCTGATTATCAGCCATGTTCAAATACTACTTACCAACTATAAAAATGGCGGCTTTCATGGTGTTTCCCGCTGAAGAATCGAATTTAGTCTTTTCCCGATTTAGTCTGATATCTTCTGCTGTGTTTAACCGCAACGTGAAGCGAAGTAATCAGATACACTGAGCAAGTGCCACATTCCAAGCAGGCGAGAGGCAGACAAGGAGTGGGGCAGGCGATGATAGGAAGACAGACAGACAGACAGACATACATACATACATACATACAGACAGACAGACAAACAGACAGACAGACAGACAGACAGATCGATGGAGACAGACTTGAAGAAGCGATAATAATCTTCGTAGATAAATCTCCTGTTTGACACACGAGGCCGCCGTAAGTTCATCATTGAACCAGGTAATGCTTTCAGGTAGGTCAGGTTCAACTCAACGACCATCTGCGCATTGGCTTCCAACGCCCAGCTATAGGCCTAATGTCGGATAAGGAGAGACCAGTTTCCAAGTTTAGATCTCCTAAGAGAATTTCTTTGCCTCCCCCAAATCCAATCCAGTTTGTGATTACTTGATATCCTCACTTCTCCAGTAGGCCTATCTGAACCCACTGCAACTGAATCGATGAGGCAAAACGCAATTGCGTTGGCTATTAAAGTTTTGGGCAGTGCAACCTACAATGGCGATGATGATACTAATAATAAATTTCAATATAATAAATAATAATAACTGCCATAGTAGAGTAGTAGTAGTAGTAGTAGTAGTAGTAGTAGTAGTAGTAGTAGTAGTAGTAGTAGTAGTAGTAGTAGTAGTAGTAGTAGTAATAGTAATAATAATAGTAATAGTAATAATAATAGTAGTAGTAGTAATAGTATTAGTAGTAGTAATATAGTAGTAGTAGTAGTAGTAGTAGTAGTAGTAGTAGTTGTTGTTGTTGTTGTAGTAACAGCAGTAGTGGCTTTATTATATAACTATTAGAGGCTTTTGAAATGTGGATTTGGAGGAAAATGCTAAAAGTAAAATACACAGAGCATAAAACAAACGAGGAAGTCATGAAGGAGATAGAGGAAGAAAGAAGCCTGATAGATACAATCCGGAAAAGGCAGAGAAATTGGATGGGACATGTCCTCCGGCATGACTCTCTACTAAGAACAATAATCGAAGGAAAAATGGAGGGAAAGAGAGTGAGAGGTAGACCGAGAAAGATGATGTTGGAGTGGATGATGAATAAAGGATATCAGGAACTCAAAGAAGAAATAAGCAATCGATCGGAGTGGAATAACTGGATACCTGGACCTGTCGAGAGACAGAAACACTGATGATGATAACCGACTATATAATAATAATAATAATAATAATAATAATAATAATAATAATAATAATAATAATAATAATAATAATAATAATAATAATAATAATAATAATAATAATTATTATTATTATTATTATTATTATTATTATTATTATTATTATTATTGTTATTATTATTATAAAGTTTCTTTGAAGTGGTTTAGGAGGCTAAGTGACACTGTGTGAAAACCACTAGACCACCTTTTACTATTCCAGTCTTTCTAGATAAATTTTGAATTCATTTATTGTTACAACTATTATTCTTGCCATTTCGTCCAAACTGTTCCTTAAAACCATACCCTAGCTGCACTACAAAAAATATTCAACGTGTGGCCTTTTGACAATGTAATTAATTTCTCTTATGCATGTCCGATAGCTTATCTAACTTTAACGCAACGGGCAACGCATACTAGTTGAACGCAAAGTCTAGAAAAGATGGATATTAGTCTATATGTCGAGGATTGAGTGATTTAATTGAAATGTGAGATTCAGGACTCCTAGACATTTATCTAACAGGCGGTTTTATGGTCCACTTGACGAGTCTCGAGATTTCAAGCAAGAAATATCGACGAGGCAAATTTGAGGATACAGTAGAACTCCGTTATAACGGATTCGGTTATAACGTATACTCGGTTATGGTGTACTGCAATATGCAGTCCCGTGTGATGCGTTACCGTATTGGATGTTATTGGATAGGGTAGCGCACAGGAGATATAACGTACTGAATATTACAGACCCACTAAGTACGTTATAGCGAAGTTCTTCTGTATTTTGACGAGTCAAGTTTTAGCGAAATGATGACGATGATTTAGTAGAGGATTTTGCGTTAGAGGCACACTTCTTAGAAATCACGTACGCGAAAGAAATTAATTGATTGATGTCTGGCCGAATTCCTAAGACACGCAGTTGGAACGTATAAAAATAGCAGGACTAGAATTGACTGATGGACCCAGAAGAGACCGCAGCAAAATCCAGGACAGGACAAGAGATTTTGAACCCGCAACCTCTGGACCTGCAGATCAGAGCGTTATTAACCACGTTCATAGCTATTCAAGACTTATAATTCAACTTCACTTATAGTAGTAGTAGTAGTAGTAGTAGTAGTAGTAGTAGTAGTAGTGGTGGTAGTAGTAGTAGTAGTAGTAGTAGTAGTAGTAGTAGTAGTAGTAGTAGTAGTAGTAATAATAGTAATAGTAGTAGTAGTAGTAGTAGTAGTAGTAGTAGTAGTAGTAGTAGTAGTATAATAATAATAATAATAATAGTAGTAGTAATAGTAGTAGTAGTAGTAGTAGTAGTAGTAGTAGTAGTAGTAGTAGTAGTAGTAGTAGTAGTAGTAGTAGTAGTAGTAGTAGTAGTAGTAGTAGTAGTAGTAGTAGTAGTAGTAGTAGTAGTAATCTCCAACCCAACACAACCCAACCCATGCCGATAATAGGTTTACTTGACCCAACCCAACCCAACCCATTGTAATACATTACAATTTCTTAAACCATGACTTATTTTCTGACCCAACCCAACCCACCATTATTATGGAAAAGTCTAACCCAGCCCAACCCAACCCATGGGTCAAAAACTAAAGTTAGAATTGAAGGCGTTGACTTTATTAAAGACATCCGAACGTTATAGCAAATCAAATATGGATCCGCTTTCCCGCAGCTGTTGCTAAAAGTCTTTTCTTTGTCCTTATTGGTGATTTATCGCAACATAAGCTGTCAAGAAAAATGAAAGAGCCATCCAGGAGGAAAGGCTGGAGGTGCTGGAGGTCTGTGGCGTTGCTTTGATCCGGTTCGATGGAATGGGATCCACTCTGGCCGCCAACCAATCGTAAGCTTCCTTGTTGCGTCTTACGTTCAGAAGATAAGGACCAACTTCGCTGAGACAACGCTGGTTATAGCTGTTCAAGTATGCGATCTGCAATTATTAATTAATGAGGACAGCAAGAATCAAACGTGGCAAATGAAGATTTATAATTATGAAGTGCAATAGGATAATATTCCTAAAGAAATTGTGCCTGTTATCAGTTAGAGTTTTGCTCATGTGGCAGGCTGAATATTCTTTTTTTACAACACAGAAGAAGAAGAAGAAGAAGAAGAAGAAGAAGAAGAAGAAGAAGAAGAAGAAGAAGAAGAAGAAGAAGGCCTGAATGGCAGGAGTCCTTTCCTGTCATGTCTTTGCATTTAGCAAGCAATGAAAAGCTATCTTATAATTATAATATAATAATAACTATACGATCTCACACGAAGCATTGATTGGGAGGAAGGGAAGAAAAAGGAGGCGAAGGGAAGAAAACCCAAGTATTTTAAACATAATATTCGATCGATTCTGCAGGCGCTATAAAATCCCAGTTGCTCAAAACTCTAATCACTATATGTGGTTATATATCAAACTCTAAACTCTAACTTATAACTCTAATATATATACATATATATATATATATATATATATATATATATATATATATATATATATATACAAAAAACCGGACTACTCACATTTAGGTTTGAATTTAATATTGTCCGGGGTTTTTTGCGCCACCCTGTATATATTAGATATATATTATATATCTAACTCTAAACACTATATGCACGATTTAGTCAGAATATAATGTGAACTTTGCAAGTAAACTTGAAAGAATATTATAGACGGACGTTTCTTAGAAGAACAGCTTATCTCATCTCATCGTCTGAAAAATTAGCCGAACACAGTGGCCGAACAGCCTACCTGGGTTTCTGATAGACTACTGTAATTGATGAGTTTCGGTTCGAATGGAACCAAAGTGACTGGCTTGAAACCCAGAAACTTCTTATTTCCAAAATGATTCTAATTGAGACAAAACACAAACAGAACGCTTTACGGAGTATCACCATGCACTTGTCACTTGAATTAATGATGATGATGATGATGATGATGATGATGATGATGATGATGATGATGATAGCTAATAATAATAATAATAATAATAATAGTAGTAGTAATAATAGCAGTGAGTAGTGGCATAGTAGTAGCAGTAGTAGTAGCAGTAGTAGTGCAGTAGTAGTAGTAGTAGTAGTGGTAGCAGTGCAGCAGTAGTAGTAGTAGTAGTAGTAGTAGTGGTAGTAGTAGTAGTAGTAGTAGTAGTAGTAGTAGTAGTAGTAGTAGTAGTAGTAGTAGTAGTAGTAGTAGTAGTAGTAAAAATAGCGTGATTTCAATTCCAGAACGATAGTCACGGTAATGGGTTACGATGGACATGTATATACGGAGAAAATCGAATGTGAACTGACCGGAACGTTAGCCTCTGTTACTTGGACGAGCGTTTCAAGGCGGATGCCATATGAGTTGTCTTCGTAATAACCCGGTTCTGAAATTTCAAAACCGAAAGAAACAATAATAATTACTGTCAATTAAAATGTTCAGCTAACATCTAAAAATGTCTTTGTTCGAGTTTTCTGACATCATCGTTGTCGTCGTCATCGTCATCATCATCGTCATCACCATCATTATTGCGGTACTTGCATCTCGATTTTATTTCAAATATTAATCATACATTTTGCTGAAATCATAATAATCATCATCTTCGTCGCCGTCGTCGTCGTCGTCATCGTCATCGCGTCGTCGTCATCAAAATCATAATCATCACAATAATCATCATGTTCATCATCACCATCATCATTATCATCATCACCGCCGCCACCATCATCATCATCATTATCATCATCATTATCATCATCACCGCCATTATCGTCGTCGACATCATCAACGTTATCATCATCAATCATCATCAATCATCATCATCATCATTATCGTTATCTGCACCAGTGTAGAAAGCGCACTTTTAAGGTGTTGCCACAAACCGTCTGAAAGAAACATTCCCTCGTAGATCGGCGTATAGGCATCGTTGAAACCGATGTTGATCCTACCAGGACCTACGATCAACAAGGGCAGAATTTTGTAAATTTTAACCCCTTAACCGTGTATTTAACTGTAACTCAATGTAAAATGGACGGATATATTCGGGATCCCCAGTTAAGGGGTTAAAAAGCTTCATACAGCATATGCAACAATTCGGAAATGCATTATCGGGCACACCGTGTAACCACTTAATTACCTTCGTGAACGCTGAGGAAGTATCCAATCCCGTGTCCCGTTCCGTGCTTGTAGTCCCATCCCTTCTGCCACAGCGGTGCTCTTGCGCGAACGTCTATATCGCTGCCTGGAATTGCATACGACAACCAGCGATGTCCAGGGTTTAATCTAGGCCGTTTCATGGGGGGAAATTGGCCTTCCAACGGAAATTTCAAATTACCCCCAGAAATTTTGGCATACTACATCAACTAACAGCAGCCCCCTAGCTGACTCCCCCGGCTTTGTCAGTTTCCCCAGAGTCCAGAGTCTAGAATAAACACTGGCGATGTATATAGTAAGGAGACCTTTACCTATTACAACGTTTCCCTTCTTGTAACATCTCCCGCAAGCTTTTCTTTCTAAACTTAAAGAATTTCTCTTCAAGAAATCATTTTCTCCATGACAGTAGCGTCACAACCAAGATGACCCTTTGGAATACAATGACCACTGACTATCCCCTTTGGATACAATGACTACTGACTCCAAATTTTGGATATGGCTATTTACAGTGGCGGTTTCACGCGGAAGATGAGTGGGGATGCATCTCCACACCGGACTTTTATTTTGTTATTTTTTGGTAGAAGTCTAGTAAAACCACAGGGAAAAACTGCGGATGACCTTGGGGGGGAGGAATGTGTAGTAGGCTAAAATTAGTAAAATTAGAGAAAATCCTTTTCGTCAGCCTTTTCGGCAAAGTTTATTGATTTTTCCTTCTCTTTTCATCCTCCCCACCAACTTTCCATGAATTAGTTTCATCCCCCCACCAAGAAATCCTAGAACTGCCACTGGCTATTTCAAATTCAGATTAAGAGCCCAAATATGTAAATTCACGAGACTTTTCGTCATGTTTTAAAGTCTTACACAATGCAAACTCTATTGGCTTCATGAACAATTTTGTAAACATTTAGAAGAAATTTATTCATTTGTAATACTTGCCGTACAAACCCTCCGGCCACACTGTCAACGCCAAATCGACGCTCCCCATGAGAACATGAGTGTAAGCTTCCTGAAAAAATTGGCCTCTACGTTCCTTATGTCTCAATTCAAAGACAAAATTGGTTAGCCCACAATTGTTCTTAATTGTACTGTTTAATGCATTTCAGACATAATAAAAATAAATAAATAATAATAATAATAATAATAATAATAATAATAATAATAATAATAATAATGTGATATAAAGTGGTTTAGGAGGCTAAGTAAGCCTGAAGGCGATCTCATCTGTTTTGTTTTATTAAATTTACTCTCTTGGGTTTATTGGCCTGGTCCGTTATTCGATATCCAAAATCATGATTAATGCATATGATAGTGGCAAAGCGCATATAATGAAGATCCAGCATATGTGGAAACTCAAAATACTACTACTACTACTACTACTACTACTACTACTACTACTACTACTACTACTACTACTACTACTACTACTACTACTACTACTACTACTACTACTACTACTACTACTACTACAACTACTACTACTACTACTACTACTACTACTACTACTACTACTACTACTACTACTACTACTACTACTACTACTACTACTACAACTACTACTACTACTACTAATTATAATAATATGAACACCAGCAATTATTATTATTATTATTATTATTATTATTATTATTATTATTATTATTATTATTATTATTATTATAGTTGTGTACTATGACTATTTGCTTCGGTGTCCCGTAATGGACCGTCCTTGTAACATCTGTTGTTCCATCTCTAAAACATAAAAACGATATTATGTTCTGCTGTATTGAACGATCTATGCAAGTCATAACAACCTATAAATGAACTCTTCTATTCCATTAGCAACAGTCTAAGTTCATAAACATTGTTTAAATGTATTAGTCCTGAAAGAACTTGGAGCATTCGAAATGTGGATAGGGAGAAGAATGGAAAATCTATTATTTTTCCAAAGATCTGTGATTTTCAAGAAATGACGAAATACGTAATAGTTGATGTAATGTGCCAAACTATTTCCAGATTCTTTGTTTAGGTGTATATTATTATGGATGGCAATCAGCAGCAGTGGAATATTAATCAGGTTTTTTCCACAATTCATAATGTTTGCATTTTGTCATTTTTCTCCATTCTTCGTTGGTGACTCTTAGTACTCTTTTTGCATGGAACCCTTCAATTATATAATATTTTTGTGGTCTATAGAACTTGTCATACAAAAAACCAACTCTCTTAAACCCCTTCTTATCTCTCGTTCGATTTTTAGACATTTGACAGAGAACAGATTTCTGAAAGACTTTGTATAGTGTCGTTTCAAATGGCTCACCATTTTTCGGGGCATTTCGAATGCTCTGGAATAAAACTGAGGCAGAATATATTGACAATTCTAGTACGGTTTGACTCAGCTAAGCTGGGGACGCACGAAAATGTGGTTTTAATTTGTTTCATCACTCTTCTGAATTTTGCATATCAGCCTACTGTAGGACTGGTCCTTGCATTGTCAAATTACTGACAGTGCTGTCGAAGAACTTACAGGTATTGGCCTCCGGAGTCAAGCAGGTAGACGTTATCCCTGAGGATCTGGCTGTTGGTGTCAGGGCTGCTAGGGTCTGGTCTGTAGTGGATGATTGAGGCGTGAGGTCCATAGGCAGATATCGTCTCGAAACTTATGCCCTTGAAATCAGGATAAGTGCTGGAAATGTTACAAGAGAAAGTAATCAAATGGTACGCGAAAGAAATAATTATCTCTAGGCTAGATCATTGGTCTAGGCTCGTGGCCACAGGGGGGGCACGGGGAGGCCGGGTCCGGGCATGTTCTGGCTGGAATCGGTCGTGGGATTTGCGCAAAACCTATTAGAAATTTGGATACAACTAGTAAAAAACATTTTGTGTTCAATTTCAATTAGTCAATCTTACACTATGTATGATGTCAACTCATGTTATATGTTTTATTAGTTAAGTATGCGCTAATGTCTATAGCTTCCCCTATTCTGCAACTCTGGCTACGCCACTGCTGTAAATGGTTCGATGTCTGATTTAATCTTCCTGACCTCGGTGGCTCAGTTGGTAGAGTGTCAGCACCGCCCACTGTCAACCAGGGTTCTATTACTGGAC
This sequence comes from Metaphire vulgaris, assembly GCA_018105865.1. Lineage (NCBI taxonomy): Eukaryota > Metazoa > Annelida > Clitellata > Crassiclitellata > Megascolecidae > Metaphire > Metaphire vulgaris. The sequence goes on along the minus strand of CM030871.1, from coordinate 1,633,285 downwards.
ACTAAGTTGTCCACAGGCGCATAGTGGAAAGGCTGATTAACAGGTCAACATCTCCAATACGCCACATAAAAGTAAGTTTTAGATTTACAGTTTACCTTCTGATTTCTTCCAACTTTGCTGCTGCCGATATTTCAGTCCATTTATTTCCGGACAAAATCTGAAAATTCATGTTTCAAACTTAGACGCAAATTTGACGTTCGATCATTTCGTTTAATCAACAATAAAACGAGAAAATTGATTCAATTTGTTGATTCGCACTGTCATTAAAAGTTCATGCTTTAAGGACTTTGCGCTATATGACTTTAAATTAGGGTCAATATATAATTAATCAGTGTCAAAAGATATAATTGATATCTAATACCAATTAGATAAACAGATTTCGAGAAAACGCTTTGTGCATTTTATTTGAAAGATATTAATACGGGGTTTTAAAAACACGATTTATGAATCACAATTTTATTTTAAAAGTATAGTGATTAATTATTATCGTAGGAGAGTTTGCTCACCTCCTTTTCAAGTAAGGCCAGGAATTCAATCAATGCCGCTGAATCTCTCATCTGCAAAAATACCAACCGTTTTGTATGTCGTGCAAACGAATTGACCCAAATCTCATTCAGAAAATGCGCTCAAGAAAGAGGGGGGAAAGAAAGAGGGAAAGAGAGAGGGAAAGAGAGAGAGAGACAGACAGCAGTGGCGGCTCCACCGGGGAGCCAGGGGGCCCGTGCCCCCTATTGAGTGCCTGGCCCCCTCCAGTGGCCCCCCAGTTGGGACCCTATACTTAATGCTACATAATATTAAACAACAAATGGTTGGCCCTCCTTGATTAGAATTTGCCACCCCAACGGCCCCCCACTTGCCAAATCCTAGAGCCGCCACTGACAGACAGGCAGAGAAAGAGAAAGAGAAAGAAAAAGAGAAAGAAAAGGAGAGAATAGAGTGGCGTATCTAGGGTATGGTGGGTAGGGCAGATGCCTTGGGCACCACTTGAAGAGGGTGCCAAAAACTATGGTCTTGCTTTCTACTCAGCGTAGAATGAAAAGAAACTGAGAAAACTGACTTTGAGGGGCACATCATAGACCAGTTCGTATCAGTAAAATCAAGAAAAGTGCACCCATAGTTTTGATCTTTTGCCAATAAAATGTCATGATTTGTCAGTTAAAGATTTGTTAACCTGCTAATTTAATTTCCGACCCCTTTGCCACGAGTCCCAAATATTCTAGATATACCCTCTGTCTGTCTGAATATCGCTGCTTGCGTCTGACAACATCGGATTGGCGAGGTTCTTGTTCTTAGTGTTTGACGACAACCAACTCAAAGAAAGCAGTTGAAAATAAGGGATCTTGGCAACAGAGATGAGCATCGGGAATTTAGTATGGCGTAAATGATAACGTTATTCAAAATAACATGACATCGAAAGAAGCTCTTACGATGCAGTCGGCAAATTGCACTCTTTCGACTTCGTTTTTGATGGATTTCATGAGAGCAACTGGCGACCGAAGAACAAGACGTCTGGCCTAGAATATGTTAAGGACAAGCAGTTGATGATAACTTAGCCTCCTAAATCACCTGAAAATCGCGTTATTATTATTATTATTATTATTATTATTATTATTATTATGTGAAAGTTCCGTGGAAGGCGACTGCATTAAATCTCTGGAGTGTCATTAATCATATTCCTATTATTATTATTATTATTATTATTATTATTATTATTATTATTATTATTATTATTATTATTATTATTATTATAAAATACTAACCCCAGCTGCTGAGTAGGAGGCATGGTTGGCTGTTGGATCCAGCCAAACAGAGAGATTGTTGCCAGCCAACTGTTGGACGTGGGTCATTAGTTCACTATACTCATACACCTAAGGCCAATCAATATGCTTAATGTTAATCAGAGTCTGAATAGAACATTTATAGAAATGCAATATGATAACTGCCCAACTATATTTTAAATTTTCTTTTTTTGGAGAATCTCTGCATAGTTATATAAGCCAGTTCATTGCAATAATCGTAACTGACTTGACAGCATATACTAAGAGGCGAAAAATTCACGTACGAATGGTGACAAAATGTACTTGTCTGTCAGCCACAGTGGCGTAGCCAGGAATCCGGAATATTGGGAGGAGGAGCACATCGGCATTATCAGGCGTTTTGGATAAAGAAATTTCTTCACGACTAAAAACGTTGCCGTGTCAAAGCCCCAGCGCTTTCACCTTCTTTCCTTCATTCTTCCCTCAAATTCTCTCCCCCCCCAACTACTCGAACAAATCCGAAGCCCGATCCCAGCCCGAATAAATGGCCAGGCCTCCTGTGAACCCGAGGCTGCGTCAATGTGTAAGCAGATGCCATAATAATAAGTGTATCTGGTCTTATCCGATGTGTACCCGGTGCTTAAAAGAATTGAATAGTTTTAATTGAGCGTACGTTGGTGCAGTTGAAGTTGGTTGGATTCTTGCATGTTCCATTCGAATGAATGTCGAGATGATTTTGAATTTCGATATCAGTTATCATTTTCTGATAGTTGTTCAGAAATAATCTACGCAGACGGCAATGAACATGCGCTTAATAAAGCAAAATGAACGTCTAATCAGATGAATTTTTTCATTCTTCTTTCTTGACATTCTTCGCATGAATTGAGGTCAAGTACTTTGGAGAATAGGCAGCAGTGGCGGCTCCACCGGGGGGGGCCCAGAAGGGCCCGTGTCCCCTATTGAGTGCCTCCCCCCAGAGGCCCCCAGTTTGGGACCCTATACTTAATGCTACATACATTAAACAACAAATGGTTGGCCCCCATGATTAGAAGTTGCCACTCCAACGATCCCCCCCCACTTGCCAAATCCTAGAGCCGACACTGATAGGCAGCAAGCCTTAAAGTAATTCAAATAAACCTTCATTTCAAGACAAGTTGCAGAGTTAACACAAGGACCAGTTATGAAATCCTATTTAATGCGATCCTTGCTGGAAAATATTCTGTGTGAAATGAAACTCACCGTATCTCATTCTGCAGAACGATTGAATATGCAAAGAACAGAGAATAACTTTGATCCGATCCACGGAGATTAAACAGCCCTTTGAAAGAATTACCATTCGAATCAAAGCATTCGTTTGTAAAAGCTTTGCCATTCGTAAACCTAACTTAGGCGAATACAGTGGCGGCTCCAGGATTTGGCAAGTGGGGGGCCGTTGGGGTGGCAACTTCTAATCATGGGGCCAACCATTTGTTGTTAGGTATGTAGTATTAAGAATAGGGTCTCAACAGGGGCCACTGTGGGGGCAGGCACTCAATAGGGGGCACGGGTCCCCCGGGCTTCCCCTGTGGAGCCGCCACTGGGCGAGAATAAAAAAGACAATCGTAACAAAGCGAAATCAAATAGTTTACGATACTAACCGCCCAGTTAATGATTACAAAGAATCAACGTTTAGCCTTCTTCAAATTTAGAATGTCACGCGATTCTCTGGAATGACCTGGTCTTTTGCGGATGGATTTGAAGTATCATCGATTGATACCCTCAGGTAGTAGAACTGGTGCTATAGAAGTGCATAATTATTATTATTCTCATTGAATTATCAGTGTTCTATTCAGACGATTGTCTAACAAGCGCTTTCTTCGAGGACGGTGACAGCCAATGCATCCACAGGTTGTTCCACCAGCTTCTGTCTCACCTGAGCCACTTTATCCAACCATTCCACACCTGTAAAAATCATCATAATCATCATCATCATCATCATCATTTTTTTTGTAAAGCGCTCTTGACTGCTTCAATGCCATGCTTACTGCGCTTAAGAAATTGTCTTGTATAACAACAACAACAACAACAACAACAACAACAACAACAATAATAATAATAATAATATTAATTATTATTATTATTATTATTGTCATCATCATCATCATTATCATCATATTCGTCGCTATTATTTTCGAAGCTTGAACTCATATACATTGTACGTAAATGCAATTGGTTTTTTTGAAAGACCACCGTTTGTGGAAAGCAATAAGGCACATTCCAACTTATAAACAGTGAAAGGGACATAAAGACCAGCTAAGTTACCGGCATAGTGGATGCGGTGTACAAACGGAGGATTGTTTGGACGAGGTGGTCTATTTGGATCCGTCCAAATGACATCCACGAGATCAGCCGGCACTCCAACGAGTGTTGCCTTCCCTGCCAGAGCTGTTTCGTATGACTGCCAAGTAGCTACAATAACAGATACATACGTTGAATAGCATGGGTCAAGTTTATTAGAGATTGACTCAGAATGGTTCCTGCGGAAACTCAAAACATTCTTTTTTTCAAAATCATTTGGACTGTAAAGCGCTTTTGATTTTGAACTTTGTTCATGTGTACTGCTACTATAAGTCGCTTGTATAATAATAATAATAATAATAATAATAATAATAATAATAATAATAATAATAATAATAATAATAATAATAATAATAATAATAATAATAATAATAATAATAATAATATAATATAATAATAATAATAATAATAATAATAATAATAATAATAATAATAATAATAATAATAATAATAATAATAATAATAATAATAATAATAATAATAGTAATAATAATAATAATGGGGTTGCATTTCAATTAACTTCTGACCCTGACTCTGATTAGACGAAAGCTGAGATGTATATTTTTATTCTGCCCTACGGACACTTTTTTTCATAAGTCCTTTGGAAATCAACTCTGTCTCTCTCTCAGTCATTCAGTCGTCTCCGCCTTTGTGTGACATGGATATGGATTTGCCATCCTTTTCTGTCCTCGATCGTATTTCTCAGTTCCTCGATGTTCATGTTCATTGCTTCCATAATGTTATCCATCTCCATCTTGTCTTCTGTCTTCCTCTTTTTCCTTTCCCCCTCAACAGCTGCTATCATCAATGATTTCTCCAGCGAATCAGGTCGTCTCATAATATGCCAAAAACTAAGTACCGGAGGCAGCATTAGAAAATATAAGTCCATGTGCACGATTTCATAATTATTAGACTTAATCTTAAGATAAAACTCTTTATATCTTTCCTTTGATATTCGTTATTGCTGGCTTTACCTATCGAAACGTAATCAGGATAAGCTCCAACTCTGGTGCCGTTTGAAAGAACACTCGCCAGCCACTGGGAACCAGAAGGGTATCCCTCTATATCTGTTGCCAAAGAAACACATGCGTATAAGCAGCGACCATAAATCACACTGTAAGAATTAAGACAGAAGTCTATCTTTAAGATTAAATCGTTTTATTTCATCTTAAAACTTCAAAACAATAGTGATATTTCTAAGAGATAGAACATATAAAAGATAAGGGAGTCGATAAGTGATCGTTCGTTCGTGGTTCCTGTTACTATATTTTAGAATTGAAATACCTGTATTCGTAGGAATCACTTTTTGGCCTACTTAACTGTGAAGGTAATTGTTTCCAGTTATAGCACATTCCGTGGGATATGACCATATGCCCGCAATTTTAAACAACTAATTCTCTTCCAAAAGCAAAAAAAAAAGATGATTGAAATATAAGTAACTAGAAAAACAGGACGCAAGCCTCTTACCACTGCTCGACTGTTAAGGAAACAACTTGACTTATAATGCAATTTAAAAGCATATACCTTTCACTGTCTTCGAAAGCGACTAAATAGCATTGTATGGCGTTGTGTGGCAGCAGTGGCGTTTCCAGGATTTCTTGGTGGGGTGGTGGGGGAATGAAATGAATTCATAGGAAGTTGGTGGGGGGAATTCATAGGAAGTTGGTGGGGGGAATTCATAGGAAGTTGGTGGGGCGAATGAAAACAGAAGGAAAAATAAACAAACTTTGCCGAAAAAGGCTGACAATAAGGCAATTTTCCCCCTAATCTTGCTACACTTTCACGAAAAAAATAGGTTGACAAGCAAGCAAAAAAGGTCATCCGCAGTTTTTCCCCGTAATAATTTTACTAGGCTTAAAAGTCCTGCTGGGGGTGCATAACCATTCATCCCCCACGTTGAGCCGCCACTGTACGGCAGGCAGATGGTGATCTTGTGCATACCTTCCTTCATCAGTATCCAGTTACAGTCCATCTGGTTGTCCGCCTGCAGAAAATATCTTCCGTCTGTCCAGAGTGCCGTTCGATTCCACGTAATGATCGCATAACCTTCCACAACAGAACAGATTCTATCAGTCGTTTTAATAATAACATCTGAAAAATAAGTAAGTAACCCCTAACCGAATATTTAACAATAATATTTTAAAGTATTTTATATCCGGATCCCCTTAAGGAGTTAATATGCAGCTTCTTGTCTAATCCAGTGGCGGCTCCACAGTGGGGACCCGGGGTGGGGGTGGGAGCCGTGCCCCTATTGAGTGCCTGGCCCCCAGTGGTCCCCCTGTTGGGACCCTATATTTAATACTACATACCTAACAACAAATGGTTGCCCCATGATTAGAAGTTGCCACCCCAACCCCAACCCCAACTTGCCAAATACTGGAGCCGCCACTGGTCTAATATAATCTTGAACTTCTATAGCGCCGCTTCACAATGCACAGAAATGTAACCAGAAGAATATGCAAGACAGAAAAACTGAAACTACTGGTCTCTGCCTTGAGCATCGTCTTGAGTAAAGTAAAGTAAAATCTCGTGGATTTCTATAGCGCCTAGTATTCTGATTGGCGTATATATAGCGTGGTTTGGTAGAACCCGGGGCAAAAGGTGGAGGGGGGTTGTGCCTCCAACTTCTCCCCAAAAGTCTTGACAAGCAAAAACTATCGTATTTTCGCATTCCATTAATAGATTAAGAAATTCACACAAAGTGCTTAGAATTATGCTTTGTCGACTATGACTTATTATTACTTGGCCTTTTTGTATTTTTCACTCGAAATTTGTGTCCCTACAAAATATGTGTTCGTGGCGACCGCCCCCAGCCCCCGATCTACGCCGCCGAATACTCTATTGACTAGAATCAAATTATGCAGAAGAACTGAGAAGATCAAGCGGCAGCAGGGGCGTAGCCAGGAATTTGATTTGGGAGAGTCAAAATATTTTGGGTGGGTATAAATCTTAACTATAAACCATAAACCATATAAACTACATATAACTACGTGTAAATCACATAAAAACCTTCAAGGTAGACTGATTCTGGGGGGTATATATAACCCCCGTCGCTACGCCCCTGAGCCGCAGTTCTGCTATCAGTTGGCAATCTTATGCATACAAACATGATGCACTGCGTCGCTCTCTTGACCGCTTCACAATAATCTAGGTTTACATTGATAAGCTATGATTTAATGTAATCCTAATGCAACTTACCCGCTGAACCAGAGAAGCCAGAAATGTATTGCACTCTCCGATCCCAATCCGACCCTAAGCTCTGTAGAAAGACGGCAGCATGGCATTAACAAGATTTATATATATATATATATATATATTTATAAGTCAGCAAAAATTAATTAATTACCAATGGAACCAAACCAAAAACAAGAAAACAAAAGAAACAAGCAAGAAGACTAATACAACACAATGCACAATTTATGCAATTTAACATAATTTATAACGAGCCCGACATTATAAGTCAACAATGATTAATTATATCTATGGAAGTTCAAATGGTATGCCTACATTTACTATTCCCATGACTACCTCTCAACTCTTTTTGAATGGTGATGCATAGCTTCTGCCCAATTGTGAGACTTATTACTAAAAAACCAATTGTATTTTATCATTTCGGAGGAATCTGAAGACTTACTTTGGCCACGACCATGGCGTTGCATAATTTGTCCTGACACTACTACTACTACTACTACTACTACTACTACTACTACTACTACTACTACTACTACTACTACTACTACTACTACTACTACTAATAATAATAATAATAATAATAGTAATTCATACTAAAATTTTCGATCAAAATTTAAAATTTAACTCATTTTCCCGCTCAGGTATCTTTATGACGCTTGATGGAATTGATCGTAGGCGCGAACTGCCCACCGCGTTCAAATGTCCACGGCGTTCAAATGCTCACCGCGTTCAAATGCTCACCGCGTTCAAATGCCTCCCGCGTTCAAATGCACACCGTGAAAAAGTGTTGACGAGCAAAAAAGGTCGCGGGTCAATTTGGATGCCCCCATATGGTGGATTGCCCGGGGTCACCGACCCCAGGCATCCATAACCCGACTAAATTCAAAATCTAGTCAATAGTACAGTCTTAGTTTACCCCGTGATCGTCGGAGATCAAAACCAGGTAAGCGTCGAGACGTGGTCCCCCGACGAGGTCTTGGTCGTTCATGGCGGCGCGTAGAGCCGCTATTCTCTCCGTCGTATTGACGCGATTCGAGGGTCGATTCTGAAAAACAGAATCATGAAAAAACGCACCCATGTTTCACTATTATTCATCCAGCAAACATTACCACTGCAGAGCTTAGTAATATTACGATGCTGGGCTGTGGATCTATAATCAGGGGTTCACAACCCGTGGCCCGCGGGCCACTGGTGGCCCGCCGACGATTTTTTGTGGCCCGCGGACGTTTCCAGGATTTCAATAGAAAGTGGCCCGAAGGCTTTCAAGTGGCCCCGAAGGTTTTCTTGTTTTCATATTAGCGCTACACTTTAAGTTTAAGCCTTGTTATTATCATTTATTATTAACGTGCCCTTGCTGTTAAGAAATTCACGAATTTCTGCTTTCAGTTCAACAAAGCATTCTAAAATTCCTCCTCTGCTCTCTCACATCTGTATAATATGGTATGTCATGGTAAGAGGCTAAAGTCTCTTCTATAAATAACTTGAATTGATGGCGACTTAGACCCTTAAAACGAATGACTTCTTCTGTAGCGCTAATATGAAAGCAAGAAAGCCGTCGGGCCACTTTAAAACCTTCGCGACTATTTGGCAGCACATACTTGTGTGAACAAACATATTCTGTAATGAAATTGAACAAACATGTTCTTAGGTTCCGGTTGAGTGCTCGGTTTTGAAAGTTGCAACAAGTGAACGGCCACAAAATATGAATAAGATTGTTAAAGACGTTCAGTCTCAACAACTCCATTGGCTATAAAAAAGGCGATTGACCTTTGGGGTTTAAATTGTATGAATTAGTAATTGAGCATGGTCATAGTATTTTTTGATTAACTAGGCCTTAACCTTCAATTCTACATTAAAATTACAGTCATTTCAATTTCATTTGTTCCTACTGGATTGATTGTATTCATCAGAAATTCTATTAATTCCATTATCGAAATAAATTTTATCCATAACCATATTAAATATTGCTATCAACGTTTACTGTCAACGTACCACTTCTGCATTAGAAAAAGCGCATGTGTCCCGCGGAGTCTTGGGACCGAAAAATGTGGCCCTTCGTCCTTAAAAGGTTGTGCACCCCTCATCTATATGCATCGAAACCGCTTAACTGCAGCGCAGTGTTTATTCTAGGCCTGTTGGGGAGGGGGGGGAATTCCCCCAAGTTTTAAAATTCACCCAAAAAATTTGTATATGTTGGCTTGGGGATGGAAATTCCCCCCACCCCAAGCGTGGAGAGACAAATCTTGCCCCCAAACATTTCAAACTCCCCCCCATGTCAAGGTGGCTAGAATAAACACTGACTGTAGCGTGATTTAAAGTGACTTTTAGAAAGCATTAGGCCCACACTGCCTGTGTCTGAAAGCCACTCGGGCGCCAACGGGACTTGAACCTCGCTCCGTCAGCCTACCGCTCCAGTGCGCAACCCACTCTGCCATCTTCCGCCACAATTACCAGGGGCGTAGCGAGGGGGTATATCGGCAAATCGGCATATAAAGTTTTTAAAGATTTATACCCCAAAATCACATTATACCTCCCAATCAAATTCCTGGATACGCCCCTGCCAATTACCAGGAAATAAATAACTGAATTCGAAAATTCGGCAAGGAACCAATCAACATAGTTAAGTGGAATACGCTACCAATCTTCGATATAGACCTTCCGGAACCTAGGTTTTCCGTAGTAGGCCTATGGTCTATTAGCCTCAAAATTCCTTCCGAAGAATGTTAATAATATAATCCGTGAAATAGATCAAGAGAAACGAGAACACTGGCGTCTGCTTATTGCAAATAGCACACAAATAAATCTTGCCAACAATAGTCCGCTTCCAGGAAGATCAAGCTAAAACCTTCCTCGCTATTTCATTTTCTCGACAAAAATCTGATCTAATATAAATATACATTACGCGAATCTGACCAAATAGAGTTTTACCAAGAGTTGGTCCAATGGCGGTTCTAGGATGGCGCTGGGGGGCTGTAATCCCCAGATTTACGCTTTGTCCCCCTTTTTTGCCAGTTATTTTCTGGAGTTGTTGTTGTTAATGGCGAAAGATCTGTTTTGTTTTACTCGTCACACTTTTGCAGGTTTTTAGAAGTTGGGAAGTTGGCGATCATTGACTATAGGGCACGAACCCCCCCCCCCCAGTTTTTTCCGACTAGAACCGCCACTCAGTTGGCCTATTTTAAGGTTATTCTTCAATCGGAACGAAAATGTCCGATTTAGAAGCTTGATTCAATCATGAATTTGAAAGCGCTTAGAAAAACTGAAGATGTATTTTCTGTCTCGATCAGTTTATAATTATATTATCGGTTCGTGAGCGCCAGCAGAAATTTTGACTAGGAGGGCGCAGCATTTTATTTACCGGAAAGCACTATACCGATTGGTTTGAAACTTAAATTAAAAGAAAGACATTGACTAAATGTGACGCCTATATTTTATCTGTCTAGATTCTTGTATTACAGGCCAATTGTTATTAAAATGAAATAGTATTTTATTACTGTTTTTCTGTTTATAATTTTATAATTTTCCGGGGCTTGCAGTTTCACCCCTCCTGACGCCCATGTGGGGCTTATCAGTTAAACTTGAACTTAAATAGACCTATTATTGCGTTTTCACCTACCTCTGGATCTTCAGGGCATCGCGTTCTATAGTTGGGATCAACGACGCTTTGACTTTCGTAATTAAATTTTGTCGGTTGTTTCTTAATATTCCTCGGAACTGCCGATTTAATCAGAACCAACAGCCCTATTTGCGACACAAGACAAAAAGAGTACTATTAGACCAAAGTAGGCCTATAGTTTCAATGGTTATATAGGGGCCTATGTGCATATTGCAAAGCAACAACGGACATAGCCTAATGCTGGATCGGTATTCCTGCCACGGTGTTTGATCTTTCCATTTTAATTCTGATATTTTCGATTCGCTGTTTATTTTAGTCGCCACATGAGCTTCTTAACGTTTCTTTAATAATAGACCTAATACTGTATAGCAGCAATTAAATAGACAACTAATTTCATTTACACTGACCTTCGTCCAGCTAACAACCCACCCTGCCTTTCAAGAAAGATTAAACGCACAAGAATAAGCAACTAGCACTGTACTACTACCAAAGCGCTTACTTAGCCTGGTCTACCATGCTGAAATCATAAAATATTACTTACCTACGGTCAAAATAGCAGACTTCATTGCATTCTTATATCAGGAAACTGATGCACGATGATTCTGTACTCGGGTAGCGAATGACGTTCAACGCAGTAAATAGTTTCTTGAAAGTTCTAAACTAGTTCTGTTTGTTTTCAATGCTGCCGTTTCCTGAAGTAGGCTATAACGCCGTGTTACCTAAGACTGAATTAAAATGAACCAGTTACCGCAGACGCGTAAGATGATATTCGAAACAGCTTCGCATTAGGCAAAGAAAGCGCCGAAGGCGCTTGATTTTCACCACTGGCAGTATCAAAGTACACAGGCCTGAGCGTAGGGAGGATAGAGGGAGAGACAGCGATAGACGAGTAGTAAAGGAAATGTTGAAAGACATATTGAATGAGACACTCATAAAAGCACATAGGTTAGACCTATGCTTTTCCGCTGTCAAGATAGCTAACTATGGTAAATTGGCTATAGGAGAAGGTTTAGACCAGAAGGAAGCGCTTATTCAATTAAAGCTTATGAAGGGCTGAATTTTTTATGACTGGTACCCGAGGGCCAAGTAGGCTGAATATATTTCCTAGTTACAAAATGTAGTTCATAAATAATAGAAAACAGGTGCTTTGAAAACAAGACATTAAAAGAGTTGGTAACGTTTTAGAAAACGTTAATTTACCCTAGGCTATCGGTGTTGGCGTGGGCCATTTCACACAGCTTGGCCGCGGGCCGCCATTTGAATATCCCTGGTCTAGACTCATGAGCGCCCGCACATTATGGGGCAAGAGGGGCACTTGCCATCACCCTGGAAAATGCAAATACCAATATTTTTCGAATAAAATTATTTGAAAACCGTGGCTGTCAGTCATCCAGTAGCTGTCAATCACACAGTAGCTGTCGATCAGACGTGCAGTGGTTGTCAGTCATTCAGTGGTTGTCAATCATCCAATAGGCCTACCTGTCAATCATGCTGTAGACTAACTGAAAAACCAGAACTCACGCGCGCACACACACACACACACACACACAATGAAGCTACAACCATAGACAAGGGAATAAAGATTGGGAAAAGTGTAGATTAAATCCCCACTGTAGGCCTACTAACTAGAATAATAAAATGTAGGATTTCGTTAAAAATATGAAATAAGATTGTGATTAGGCCCAATACGGACACACAATGATTTGTTCTTGCTGTTGAAATTCTCCACTGTCTCCAGGACAAACTCAATAAAGTATTTTTCGCGTTATTTCAGTTAAACGTGACGCTATAGAAGCAAACCAGAATGACGTAAGCACTAGTAATGAAAATTTGAATGTTGAAGAATTTGAACGGTTTTTAATTTTTATTCGTATTCTTCTTATACGTGCGAGCGGGTCTGAGCTATTGTAATAAGCACTTTTAGGCGACAATAACGTTGATATAGTCAAAATTGAGAAGACTTTTTTAGACTCCGTGGCTGGTTATTTGAGAATCGGTCTTCGCTTCGTCATGTACGTGCTCGAGACCCCGACAATTGGTGAGACTTTTGTCATCGATTTGGAGAAAGGTTTGAAGCAGAAACATGGAAAGGAAGACAACATTTCCGAGCCGTGTGTAACGTCTGGCACGAAATTTCACGTCGAAAGAGAGGTTGGGCAGCATAGATGGCAGAGAAACGGCAGTTTATCCGCGGCAGATTCTTTTGGAGTTGCGCCGAATTTCCTTCAGAATTCGATAGTTGAAAAGATCATTGGAACCAAATCGAGGTCGAGTGTTGTTTCTTCCGAGGCAAACCCGTCGCCTCTCGTGGTAAGCTTCGCTGAATCTAGAACATGTCAGTTATCAGGAAGTAAAGACTCGAACAGGTTGGTGGCGGTTGGAGCTAAAGAGGCCTTAATACCTGCTGTGGCCTTCAACTGCCAAAATGTCTCAAAAACATTGGGCACACCCGGTTTTATACGTTACCAATACGGCGCAAAGAATTTGGCAACACTCGCGAATACTGGAAATACTTATAATCCTCGTATTATCGATTTGGCAAAATTTATTCCAGTGAAGTTGCCAGTTCCTTGCGAAGTCCCAAGAATTCTTCATAACCAAAGAGACGAAAGCGAATGGAGAAGGGCACAAGAAACACTCGACATGGATAAAACACATAGGTGGATCATAACCAATATGCCGATAACTGATCCTCAGAATATCTCATCTGAGAAAGATTCTGGCCATGAAGCCCTGTCACACAAGAGTAATTCATCTGGTGATACTGCAGTAATCCCTTTTGAAGCTCACTACAGAACAAGATTCAACCATACCCCTAGCATTACATCTGTTAGATTTGACAGATGGGCCAACGAAGAATACTGCCGAGTTTCTAGTCAATTCCGATCGGATTTCACGGCAGTTGTTTACTTTGAATGCCCGAACAACTACAACAAAGCAGTCCAATTGGTAAAGACAGAAATGGTAATGCTTGCCCTAATGCATTTCTTCTACCCGTGTCGCTTTTCCAACGCTGTTTGGACCACGAACATACAGCAGCAACTGTCCTCGTCCGGAACAACTTTACCGACCCAGTTGTCGAGGCCAGGTTCGACAAAGTCTATGATAATAAGTGTTCCTGTTTTACTGTGGTTGAACAAGATGCTGTTGTAGCTGCAAACATTATGAACGAGACCAGATCGCAATCTTCTGGCGAACATTGCAATGTAACAAGTATACTTCTGTTATCGTCAGATGCGGGGAAACTATTGCGACACCGGCGTGCAGGACTTCTATTGCATTTGGCTGCAGTTCTTGAGAGCACAGAGAACCAGATCATGGTCCTAGTAAAGGTTCCAAAGCCACCAAATAATATGTCAAGTCAAAACTGACTCACAGAATGCACTGGAACAATGGTTACTTCGGATATACACATTTCTACTGAACCAAAAACTTTAAGAAACGTGATTTCAGATTATTGTTTAGTATCATTCTTAAGCATTTGTTGTGTACTTGTCCATAACGTGCGCTACATAAATGCCATGTGGCATAACATTTTCAGGGCCTCTGCTCCCTTAGGGATTGCAAATTAAAATTATCAACCATGTCTTCGACAAGACAATGGATCAGTGACATCTACCCCATCTCAAAATCAGTTTGGGAGATGTCCACGTGTATAGAACTATTTGCACGACACCCAGGCCCTATCAAAGGGTGCCAGTCGCATAGGCATAAACTTCCAATAGGCCTCTAGGCTCGAGCCTCCCACCCACAACTTTTACATAGGGGAGGGGCAGGTACACGGATTGGGCCCCCACTTTGTCATCCAAGTCTACACCAATGGCCAGGCAGGCCACTTGGTCCAGGTTTCTGCTTCAAAAGGAGCCTCAAAATAATAGGCTTATATAAATAATCTTGTGTAATTCTCTTGAAGCTCTAAATTCATATTAAGAATTACTGGTACACAACTTGTGTCACATGCAACATTCAATTTTTCTTCATCAAAATATATCGATAACAGTTCCAACAGAGCTAATAATAAATAAACAATGGCATTACTTCACTTTAAAGTCTAAAAATGTTGAAATATACACCTTTTGGCACAAACTAAATTACTCTAAATGATGAAGCTTCTGTACTAGTTGAACTCCATTGAGTATAGTATAGTCCAATCGCATAAGGCCTTTAAGTTCAACCGAAAAGATTTAACGACAAGACAAAACAAGATGAACAACAGTTCTTCGAGCAAATGGTGAACATGTGAAAACCCTCTTCACCAAGTGACAAAAATTTGTAAACAATGAACAATAAACAGATATGCGAATTAAATAAGATCTTTACTGTTAACTGCTATGACAGTTCTGAGCCAAATTTCTGAAACACTTTGTATTATTTATCCAGTCATCTAAAGCCTAGTTTTCTGAACTGCTTTCTATCAATGGCCAGGCAAAAACTTATCAGATAGCATTACAGTATAATCATAAAAACATATACAACCTTATGTCACCAGTTATAACACTGCAACTAAATAAGAATTTCTAACAGGCCAAAGAAAGTAAGTACACTGTATCATAAATTATCAACTGCAACCAATAGAAATTTGTAAAACATTTTGTGACTGTCTTTATCCAGTGATAAGTTTGAAACCTGTTTCTGGTATTTAGCATTGACACAAAATCTGTAGGTTTCATGGCATATATGAGTATCTTGCACAAATTTCACAAGGTTTCACAGAAAATTTCAGGTGATTATTAAATGAAACCAGTAAGTCTAATGCAGTTTTTTATATGAGAGGGAGAGGAAGGGAATTTATGCACATAAAATATTTGGCAAATTTCTTCAACCTATATGAGCTTTATTTCAAGCTTACCAACTGGAATGTAGCATAAGTCTTCCTAAAAAAACACTAACGTCAACAACTCTGAAATCTTTTTGAACTTTCAATGACCGTACAAGTACAATTAAATAAAGATACTATAGATGTTATGACTGTAAAATCTTCACCTACTATCCATATTATAATAAACATATCTCAATATTAAATCAAGTACAGTGTAGATTCTAAATAACTTAGCCTTTGCCTTGGAGGGCATAAACAGCTTAAATACAACCAGAAACTGATTGAATAATCACATTAGATGAGATGTTGATAACCAGAAAGTATGCATGAATATTTGAAAGCACAAAAAATTTGTGTTAAATAAATGCAATGACACACACGTGGAATACAATTTCAAAATAGAACCACAACATCTGCATATGCCAACATGCAAAACATGTAAGAATTTCATAGAAATAAAATACTACTGTACATTATTAAAAATAAACATATTAATACTAGCAATGGTCATTGGTCAGTCAGATAATGACTAGCAGAAATATTGCAGAAATATATTAGAAAAACAACAGGAAAGTGATATAACACCCACATTACAATAATCCAGAGTCATAAAAATAAAACACTGAAGATGTCAAACGAAAACCACTGCGAACATCAAACTCACAGAAAGAAACATGGAAAATCTTCCCCCCAAAAAAACCACAAACAGATTTTTCAAGTATTTCCAACAGTCCCTTCTACTAAACTCCGAATAAGCAACATCTAAAACCATTAAATAAATAATACACATGCTAAATAGTAAATACATCAACGTCCTTCATACCAGATACTTGCCACAAAGCACACCTACAACAATTGCCACAACAAGAACTATAGCTGCTACATAAAAGCTAACGCCTGACGCTGAAGGCCGGGGTAGGTACGAAACTGTGAGCAATTCCGGTGTAGATGAGCTGAGCAATAGTCTTCGAAGCCTCTCGATCTCTGCCTGGAATTATGTAAAACCAATTTCGTTATTTAAACAAAAAATTGCCAAACATAAAGAATGTTTGAAGAAACATATAGACAACCTCACTAGATCTATGGTAAAGATGACAGCTAATGTCTCATCAGTAACGTTTAGTATTTTAGGTTGCCACACAGAGACATGCACAAAAACATCTGAGAAATGTGCAATTCACAAAAACTTCACTCATATAAAAATGTAAAGATAGCCCTGTATTCGAACAAGTGTAGTGTCCGGCGCTGATCTCCGGGTACTAGGCAAGCAGCAACGCAGGAGGCGTACGTCATTAATTTAGAGTAGTTTGCCATTGCTTTCTCTAGACCCACGTCCTACCTTAGCATCTTAACAATGTTACTAAAGTATCTGTGCCTAAGTGCTGAATGGCTGGGTTGGCTGCTGGCATCACGACCTGATCCCGGGATGGTCACCCATCCAAATACAAGCCATGCTTGATGCTGGTTACTTTTGTGGTCTGACAGGTATCGGTTGCACAAAGCTAAATTGGCTGAATTCACTCATACACACACACACACGAGAGAGAGAGAGAGAAACAGAGAAAATATGAAATACAAGAATGATTAATTATAATTTATACAAATATTTCTTAATTGTAACCTTTAGATGGTTGTTCTCATCAGAAAGCCTTTGGTTTTCATGCTTGACACCTGAATCTGCTTTAGAGTTGCGCTATATCAGTAATAAAATGATAAAAGTAAAAATTACAAATCAGACATTACCTTACTCCATCAATAGCCATTTGTCTCATCAAAGGTAAAGTTGGATCAAAGATTCAGGTAATAAATACATAACAATATAATGCAATTATTATTATTATTATTATTATTATTATTATGCGACAATTTATATAGCGCTATCTGCCTGGCAAAGGCCATAGTCAAGAGTGCTTTACAGAGACTACCTTCCGCTACCAGATATCATTAAGCTTGTTCGAGCTCTTATCCTGGTACGCGTAGATTATTGTAATAGTGTATTACTCGGCCTCCCGGAGAGACAGAATGAAACAGGAATTCTAATTATATTAGCATTCATGATTTAACCCCTTAACCGTGTATTTAAATGTAACTCAATGTAAAATGGATGGATATATCCGGGATCCCCAGTTAAGGGGTTAACACTGTCAATAGCTAATTATATTCAACAAGAAACTGATTTGATTACCTGGTCGTTGCCAAATTCAAGAACGCATCTCAACTTTGTGTCATAAACTGTCTCGGTAAGAGGATTTTTCCACTACAACAAACGCATCATCATTAGTTATCTTAACTGGTTCTGATCTAATTTTAATTTCAGTACTGCAAAAAAATCTGGCTTACAGTAAATATAAAGTATTAACTTAACTCATCACAGGTCTATGAATAAATCAGGTCAGGTCTTTGTCCTCTAGCCGTGTTTAGCAATCGACTTCTCCATGACGTCTCTCCAAAGTTCTCTGTCCTTTGATATTTCTTCCAAGGTTATTCGGTGTCTTCCGTCAGTTTTTCCATTGAGATTCAGTCCTGCCATGTGCAGATCCTCTTCCAATCTGTCCACCAATCATCTTTTCGGTCTTCCTTTAGATCTTCTCCACTCTGGTTTGTAGTTGAAAATTCATTCTGGGTTTCTTATTTTTTCCATTCTGAGTATGTGTCCAGTCCATTTCATTCTTCTTTTTCTGATTACTTCCATGATGCTCGGTTGCAGTGTTCTCTCTTTAACTTCTTCATTTGTTACTTTTATGAGTTTTGCTAAAATAAAATCTGATCACATGTCCAAAAGCAAATCGTCGTGAGCAACACTCACCAACTCTTCTACACTTTCAAATGGTTTGTCAGGAGCCTGCATTGACAGAATCAGAAACTTGTGCTTTATCTTCTCTCTGATGTTAAGTTCAAACGGTTGTAGCACAACTGCAAAACACAGCATAGCACTTTAATTATTCGTATTAGCACTTTAATTATTTGTATTAGCACTTTAATTATTCGAATTAGCACAAAATGAAAAAGTAATTAGTAATTAATTAATAATAATAATAATAATAATAATAATAATAATAATAATAATAATAATGTGATTTAAAGTGGTTTAGGAGACTAAGTAAGTCTGTGTGAAAACCACTGATGTAACCATCTGCATTCAATAACCTAATTTTTTGAGATAGCCTTTGAATCTGTTTACTGTTTCAACTGTCACTCACACCTCGTCTAAACTGTTCCATTTGTCTCCACAACCCTTGCACTAAAAGAAATTTTCTTTCTTGGACCCACACTCTGCTTAAACCGGTAAAAAAATCTGTGGCTTAAAATTCAACAGAGAATAACACTTTTCAATGCTAGAAAATTTTACCAAATCAAATTGCATCAGAACTGGACATCTGTTCCTTCACAATGGAAACAGCAAAAATTGAAATCAAATGAATAATAATTACAAAACTATTACTATGTCTTTAACCCTTTTGCTACAATGACATCCATAAAATACCCTAAAATAGTGCACACAATAGTGTCACACAAAAATCGGACAAAATACAGTAATTTACACTACAAGATTAAACTCAACATTACATCATAACTATTGTATGACTTGTCATTATTTTCACCAACATTATTGCCTGAATATAATTCAGGCATCTTACTCATTTCCTCTTCTGCAGCATACTTTTACTAGACATTTCACTACTTTATTACAAAAATTATCACCAAACTAAAACCGCAAGTAAGCAACAACTCCAGGTCTGCAAAACAGCATCAGGCACAATCCGATTGTCAAATAGTCCAAACAACATCCATCATCTGTCTACAGCGACAAAATATTACCAAACACTGGAATATATGCAGTGCTAACATCAACCAACATGCAGACATGTTTAGACATTGGGATGGCAAAGCGTTAATAAGTTCCTAGGCACCTTACATAGAAAGGTTGGAAACAAAAGGCTCTATTAAAAACTTACTTTGATCATCGAATTTACTTAATTTTCCAATATATCCAGTCTGCAAACATTAAAAGATAGGAACGAACAGATTAGATCTATACACAAATAGACAAACCTGAAATTACAGCAGTTTTTCCCGGTTCAATCAATCCACAATTTGGCCGGACACAATACTGTTTTGGAGCAGTGGTCTTAATCTTAAAGCAGACAGCCTTTTCTGATATGTTACGAAGGAGCAACTCGGCAGGGACCACGTCTGTAAATGGTCCTAAAGAAAATGCCACGAAAAACTCCTAATACAACGGTCAGCCCAAGCAATCACAAATCCATGCTTAATGCTAATATAAAAAATGCACTAAACAATTAACCCTTAAACTGCTAGAACCAAGTATACTCAGTTACATTGCATATAGTTATAAAGTATCTAGCGGCCTAAGGGTTAAGAAATATGGGTCAGTTAGAAATTGATTGGAACCAGCTAAAAAGGATATGCAATAGAAACACGGGGGGTTATAAGGATACCCGGAGATCGAGAAACATATGGCTGAGCAAACTTGTGTTGGGTGATTCTGGGTCAAGCAAGAGAGAAAGCATATTTTAGAGTATGTTATGTTAAAATGTCAATTTATATAGCACAATAATCATAGCTGAAGGTCAAAGTCAATAGCACTTTACATTCTGCACTTATACGAGATAGTGATGATGTGATGTGTGATGATGCACCCTAAAAGCGCTATATAACAGTAGTTCTAGATTATGGTATATAACGTATCATACCATGTACAGACCTACTCGAGTACTGCTGAGTATTGAGACAGAGGATAATCAGAGTGGAGTTCTGTGGCTGAGATCTTAAATCCAAATATTTATTTAGTCGCAAACTCAATAATTTATATATTTTCTTGGCAACTAATTAAGTGTTTTGTGAGAACCGGGTGATGTATTTCTATTTTATCTCACCACTACACGCACGCTATAATTATTTTCACAGTCAAATTAAGCGCCCAGAAATATGCCGCTACTACTAAATAATCTGCAAGCGCTATATAAATTCGCAAGATTTCACTTACTTACTCTGCAAGCGGCTGAAATTGAAAAACTTCATAAACACTAGTGATATTAACCTTTGAATCGTAATTCTGTCGGCGGCTCGATGTGAATCAAAGCAGACATTATTCTCTCTTTGCGTTCTAAAATAAATCTTTTTTGTGATTTTAAGACAAGATAAAATAAAATATTCGTTTAAAATTCTCTTCCCAACTTAACTGCTGCTACACCTAAGCTTTTATAGCGCTGAATTTGGATAACACCTCCGTTTAATACACCAATGTTCGTTGTTAGAAACTAATTTAAAATCAATTTAAAAACTAATTAACTTGATTAATTTAGTAGAATCTGTTGCCGATTGATAACTCGAGAACATTTTCAATAAATTTCTTCTAACCAGGATAGGTTCTTTTGAGAGGCGCAGAGCATTTGGACGCGGTGAGCATTAACAGTGGTTTTCATAAAGCTTACTTAGCCTCCTACACCACTTAAATCACATTATTATTATTATTATTTGGACGCGCTGACAATTTTGACGCGATGAGCATTTGGACGCGGTGAGCATTTCAACGTGGAGGGCATTCACAGTGCTTTTCATACAGTCTTACTTAGCCTCCTAAACCACTTAAAATCACTTTATTATTATTATTAATTTTTTCTTCTTCACTTTGCATCCCCAACACCTACTTCCTATACATTTTTTTCATCCCCCCACCAAAAATTCCTGGAACCACCACTGGCGTAAGTTATCTGGTCCATTCCATGACAGGTTGTTTTATAGCCAACAAAAACCCCAAGCTACAGCTGTATACTGTATAGTAGGCCTAAGTCCGTCGTATGACAAGCTTTATATACAACAAAACGCCATTTAAGCTTTTAATTAATTCGCGGTTGACATAGCCGATGGAAGGTCTGTTCAGTGTTGGAGTTGCCGTGGGGGAGGGGGTTGACCCCCCCCCAGCTAACTTTGCAACCCTCCCAAAAATCGCATGTCGGTTACATGCAACGTCTATCATTCATTGAATTTCAGTCCTCAACCCCCCCAGCTCAAATTCCTCAACTTCAACACTGGGTCTGTTAATTCAACAGAAAGTGTAGCCTGCATTTGTAAAACGTTCGGCGTATTGAATAAATTATCAGATGAGAACCACATAATTTTCTACTCGTCCACAACTTCGTTGTTTTAAATCTTATTGTCAATATTTTGGCGCCTCAAATTCGACCTGCAACGCTCGAAATGGGACACCTCCAAGTATAGGCCCACAACACACTATTGCCAATGACTGTAGGCCTAAGAGAACGAGAGACATAACAATAAAAGTCCTGCCAATTATTTTTGGGAATGGTTAGTAAGTCGATCGAGGGATGAGCAGTGTCTTAAGGCCCATATATATTACATATTATATATATTATATATTATATATTACATATACATATTAGGCCCATATAACAAGTTTTATAGACTACACCTGTATAAACACAATTTATAATTAATAAGAGGTGTTATAGAAGTGAATTGAGAGTTTTTGAACAGTGGGTGTATCGAAATGGAACAATATAAGCGAGTTGAAGAAATTCTCTGACAAAAAAAAACACATTTTCGTTCGTCCCCATCTTCATTGCTTCAAATCCTGCAAGAATAATTATGATCCTCCATATTGACCGCGATATAATTTCAAACCTCCCCTCAGCCATTTCATACATTACACATAGAACCAACGACTGTACGAAGTAGTAGGGCCTAGTGGTAGTATAGTAGTAGTCTCTATTGGTGAGTACAGTAGTTTTTAGTAAGCGCCTCTAGTGAACGATAGTAGTTACCCCGGACTTTAGTGGTCCCCATTCATTCTTATGTCCTGAGTGTGCAGATTTGTGTAATTATCTAACAACATTAGCAGTCTTATACAAGTGAAACATTATGTACAACATTAACATTCATAGTCATCATAACATAATTACATACAAGAAATGGTAATAACATTTTAACAGTAGCAATAACTTTTACAATGACAATGTTCTTTCAACTGTCGTCTCTTGCAGCATATTTCCCTCTTGGTCGTAGGCGTGGAATTCCGGGAACGTTGTTTCCAGCAACTTCCGTGAACGTCTCTTCAAGTTCTTCGGCGATGATGTTCAGTACATTCACTTCTTCTTCCGCAGCAGACAGCCTGTCGATTTCTTTTGTACATGATCGAGCAGCATTCCGGGTAACGATTTCTCCGTCTTCTGGGTGTGAGTGTGTTTCATCTTTCCTTCGAAATTCTTTCTGCTGTATCTCCAAGTCATCTCGTCTGTACGCCTCTTTGTGTCTTCATTTCTCCGAGACTCCTGTCCATCGTGACCGGTTGTTCTTCACCAAGTCCGTCGTTCCGATATAAGCAGATGTTTCGTAGAACTCCCTCTGGCTGTTCCAGTGCTCGTAGTAGCAGCTTTGTCCTTTCTCGTTCCCCCTTATTCTCACTCAGACAATTTTGTATCTTCAAACACATGCGTCTACATTGTGAGTAGACTCTGGATTGTCGAGAAACTAGTAGTAGTAGTAGTAGTGACTGGTCTCCTTTTCAGTAGAGCAAAACTAGTCTTTAGACAGCAGCAACAACAACAACTGCAATAACAATAGCAGCAGCAGCAGCAGCAACAGCAGCAGCAACAGTAGCAGCATAGTTTGTCAAATGAAATGCATCGAAACTGGACCACAGCTTGAAAATTAATCAACTTAAACAGCACCTGGGTTATTTCTATGATTAATTATCAATTAGGGGTGACGGTAAATTCTGGGGGTCCCTGTCAAAAAAAGTCTGACAAGAAAAAAGGTCATCCCATATCTGAGATTGGAGGGTGTTGGGGGGGGTGTCGGTCTCAAATTGAGAGGCGTTGGAGGGCGTTAGGGGGTGTAAAAATATCCTTGAACAGCACGCTGCTCAACTGTGACCGATGGGCCCTGTTGGGCCAACCAACTCCCGGGGCCCCAATTCACCATGAGACCAACAACTCCCATAGGGGCCCCTAAGAGGCCAACAACTCCCCTCAAACTGTCTAAGGGACCCCGAGGCCAACAACTCCCGGGGGCCCTATATTCCGCCGCTCAGTACGACGCTGAGAGACATCGGATCAAAGCAAAATAAGGTCCCCGTTCCGTCCGTCTCTGTCAGTTGCCGTTAAGCATTGCGTAATAGGAGGAGGGGGAGAAGGAGGAGGAAGAGGCGGGAATTGCGGAGGGGTTGGGAGGATCGGCGCCCGACGACGATGACGTCAGCGGACGTCGATGATGTTGCTTAGCAACGCCCTCTTCGGCGTCATCGTCTCCGTCTTCGCGGTTCGGTGGAGCGAGACGATTGGACAGCGGATGCAGGTTAGGAAGGGAGGGATTGAGGATGGGACAGGTAGATGCATCCTCCTCCTCATCCTCCTCCTCCTGTGCTTCCGCCTCCTCATCGTCCCATTGCAGCAGCGATACGAGGCGAGACCTTGAAGGTTCATTAACCATGGACGGTCTAACGTCGACGTTCGGTTCGCACCCGGATGGCGCGGGCTCCTCCTCCTCCTCCTCGCCGCTCTCCTCCTCCTCCTCCTCCTCCTCCTCTCCGGGCGGTCGCTTCCACCCGGGTTCGCACCTGCACCGGCGTCGGATACAGTGCGGACAGAGTCGGATTCGCGCGTACGTCACACCGCCGCGACCGTTCCCGACCGCCAGGCGCGTGAACCCCGTTCCTCCTCCTCCGTCCCCGGGGTCCAGCAGGCACGACGGCGGCGGCAGAGCCTCGACGTCCACGCGGCCCCCGGGGCGAGGCCCCGGCGAGGCCCCGGCGGCGGCGGCGTAGTAGTAGTCGGTGAACCCGACGGGACAGTAGCCGCCTCCAGCCGCCGCCGTCGGGCAGTCCGTCCGTCGTTCGAATCGGTACATCTTCTCCGTCTTATCTTCGTCGTGCGGTTTCTCGCATCCGGTCAGAAGCGACGGGTAGGGGCTGTCACGTGATCGCCCGCCGTCCGACCGACGGATGTTCATGACGGCGGTCAGGTAGTCCTTGTCACGTGACGACGAAGACGCAGACGATCTGCTGATAGCGCCCCTTTTCGACCTGTAGCAGACCGGCAAATAAGTACTGTAAGTAACCAAGTAAATTCTCGCAAATTTATATAGCACTTTGAAAAGTAGTACAGTAGTAGCTGCTTATTCTTATGCGCTTAATCTTTCTTGAAATAGCTATATTAAGTTAAGCAAGTTTGCTTGTCACGCTTTTTAGAGACTTTTAGAACGTTAAAGAAGCGCAAAACACTATATTATTACTATAATAATTATTATTATTATTATTATTATTATTATTATTATTAGTAGTAGTAGTAGTAGTAGTAGTAGTAGTAGTAGTAGTAGTAGTAGTAGTAGTAGTAGTAGTAGTAGCATAGTGACTTCACCGGCGTCGAGAACAAAGGACAACGAGTAGAAGAAGCATTCCAATGATTATGCCGAGCACAATTCCCACTAACACCGCCAGAACGACACCTTCAAATAAACAAATTCCATGTACTGAAAACTTGCTTTTGATGTCTATAAAACCTGCTGCAGGTCTATATAATGAACCAGATATCTTAATGCGCGGCTCTTCCCTCGGTCGCCCTACAAGGTATTCCACAGGATATTCGGCAGGACTTTCATTTAGTTGATGTCCCTCGTTCTCGTACAATAAATGGTGCTAATGTAACATGAAATGGCTGGGAGTGCTCTATTTCAAACCCTGTAGATCGAAATTGAGAATGATTTTGTTGGTTTTTCTTGCAAAAATTAAAGCAATGAAGAAGGAACAAGAGGAAGATGTAGATTTTGGCGTAGAATTTCTTCAAATCGATTAGATTTTTGCATATCTAGGTCCTATACGTTCTCTATTCAACAGGCCTTCAATTGGTCTCTCTCGCATAGCGAACTACTGTAATATGCATATAATATAATCGAATACAAATTGCTAAAATTCAACCTATTCAGAGACTCTTTACTAAATAAGGTCTAACCCTATACCAGGGAAGTATAGCCCACAATAAGGGAAGTTT
>CM030871.1:1597536-1602536 GCA_018105865.1 Metaphire vulgaris | reverse complement strand
TCCACAGGGAAAGGAATAACAGGATTTTAAAAAGAAATGAGCGAGATAGACAGTGTATTATACAGGCCTGACATGGGGAAAAGTCCCTCCCATCTCCACCCCCACACAAACTCTCCTCCCCCAAATTCCCAACACTGGCACACATTTTTGTATTGTACTATGTCTCTTCCTCTCCAGTCAAGTCCATCCCCCCAAGGCATGGAGTCTGGATAAAACACTGGGGCTAGAAACATTGCTGGAAGATGCACAGTGAAGAAAATTAAGGGGGATATTTGAACGAGAGACAGCAACAGAGAGGCAGATAAACAAAGACAGAGAGAGGGACAGACATAGACGTAAACTAGGATTAAAAAGTGGAGGCCAGCCCTATATCGTCCTCTTCCCTTGCATAGGTTCTAGAAAGGCGGGGTTTCGAGCCTAGAGCCTATAGAAGTTTACGCCTGTGGCGCAGGGTTATCTCTAGGATTATCAATTTGGGGGGGGGGGTTGTCGGTAAATTCTGGGGTTCCCTGCCAAAAGGTCTGACAAGCAAAAAATGTCATCCCGTAGCTGAGATTTGGAGGGGGTGGCGGTCTCATATTGGGGGCGCTGTTGGGGAGGTGTAAAAATATCCCTGCTATGGAGAGAGAGAGAGAGAGAGAGAGAGAGAGAGAGAGAGAGAGTCTTCTATATACCTTATCTTGTTACCAGACCTTCGTTTCAAATGAACTTCGCCACCTAATCCTGTACGCTGACCACATTCGAGTCAGCTTTTCCTCGCCACTCTCCCCCTCGCCACTCTCCCCCCCCACCACTCCCGACCAATTCAAATCAGAATCAGTTCCTCAGAGAAACCATCCGACTCCCTATCCCTCTCTTTCTTTCCATCATATAACTCTCTCTTTCTCTCTCTCTAGTCCGACTTCCGCTTTCCGCAACGTCACTTCCGCCAGACGCGGGGTATCATCGTTACTTTCTTATAGCGCGAGATTGATGCCGCAAAGCGGTCGAACGCGGCGCTGCAGAAATGATTTGGAGGCATTATGTGGCGCCACACTGCGCCCGAATATGAAAAGAAATGACGTGTTACGAACGTCGGCCGCGGAATGAAAGGATTTGTCAGAGAAGAGCGGTTAACGTAAATGGCCGACTTCATCGGAGCATTAGGTCTGGGCTCTAGTATCGACTGCATGGCTGACAGACGGATGGATAGATGGATGGGTGGATGGATGGGTGGATGGATGTGGATGGGTGGATGAAGACATGTCTTTAGCCTATTATATGCTTTAGAGTTTAGACCCTTCGGAATGTGTTAATTCGGTGCTGATACTAAACTGCTTCTTTACACGAAATTGCCGTATTAATACAGTTAGTCTAACACGCACATTCGCTCCACAAACGCACACACACACACACACACACACAAGCACACGAACACACATTCTACAACTTCTACTGCATATAGACCTTAGTACATATACCCTTCAAAAATCAAACTACCTTAACATTTTTAATGTGTGTTTAAAATTTTCACAGCTTTTTAAGATTTATACCCCCTCAGATCACATTATACCCTCCCCAATCAAATTCATGGCTACGCCCCTGCCCACCCCCACCCCAATGCCAAATCCTGGGGCCGCCGCCGCCGCTGCCGCTGCTCAGCATCCGTTACCTTCGATGCACCTGTACGAAGCCTCCAGGTAGGACGTGAAATCGCGCTGGCACGGGTGGATCTCGACGAGATTTCTGATGCTGACGTCGCAGGTCCGTCTCGTCGAGCAGAGGCCGTCGAAGTAGGGCAGGACGTCCTTCGAACACCCGATGTTGTACTCGCCGTTGATGCAGCGTCCGATCCTCATGCGTCCGTACGTTGCCGTCTGCATGAGGATGACGTGCCCGTGACGACAGCTGGCGTTGAACGTCTCATGCATGCACACGTCACGCGTCGTCGGTTGCGTCACTGCAATAGTGATATATATATATACATATATGTATATATATATATACACAGTATATACATATATATGCAAATGTGTGATAAACTTTCAAAAGTTTTAATAATAATAATAATAATAATAATAATAATAATAATAATAGTAGTAGTAGTAGTAGTAGTAGTAGTAGTAATAATAATAATAATAATAATAATAATAATAATAATAATCCACTTATGATGCGAGGATTTTGCCCGAGAAAAGTGTTAAGACGATACAATCATATTTAAAAATCTAAACTCTCCCTGTACTAGTAATAGCGACATATAATCATCATCATCATCATCATCATCATCATCATCATCATCAGCATCATCGAGCTTCTAAAGCGCCATTTTAACAACGCCCTTGGCATCGGTCGACGGTTGCTTCTTGAGTTGAATCTTAATCGTCCATTGATTGTCAGATCCAGTCACAAAGCATTCTACACTGAATAGACATCCAGGACACGACAGAAGAAATTTTTCAAAAGGTTTTTATCTGCATTTCTTAATCCCTTTGTGTGCGCGAGTCGTTGCAATATTAGAGCATTAACCTCCTGCGTACTCGATTTTTTCTTCTCGGGGTGGAAGGGGGGGGTATTCGAGGGGAGAAGATCACACGTTCTGACCTCAGAAGTTTGAAAGCGTTCCATCGATGAAGAGAGTAGATTTGGTTGCGATTCAATTTGCACTTCGTACGCAAAAAGGTTTTGCCACATAAT
This sequence comes from Metaphire vulgaris, assembly GCA_018105865.1. NCBI lineage: Eukaryota > Metazoa > Annelida > Clitellata > Crassiclitellata > Megascolecidae > Metaphire > Metaphire vulgaris. The sequence continues at coordinate 1,599,860 of CM030871.1, read as the reverse complement.
GAAATTAAACTAAGCGACAGACAGCTAAGTACTCGCCACTAATGTATATATGTCACATCACCTGATAGCTCATATATATATATATATATATATATATATATATATATATATATATATATATATGTATATGTACGTATAAGCCTATTCAATAATAAATTATATCGAGAAAATGTTAACTAAAGCGCAAAGACTGAGGGCAAGAGAGACAGACAGACAGACAGACAGACAGACAGACAGGCAGAGAAGCAGACAGACAAATAAACATATAGAAGACAGGCAAGGACAGAGAGTCAGAGAAAGTCAGACAGAGAGAGACATAAATAGAGACAGGGAGACAGATAGATAGAGAGAGAGAGAGAGAGAGAGAGAGAGAGAGAGAGAGAGAGAGAGAGAGAGAGACAGAGACAGAGAGAGAGACAGAGAGACAGAGAGACAGAGAGACAGAGAGACAGAGACGGGGAAGAAAAGGTACGAAGGTGAAATAGAAGTATAACGGGAGGGAAAGGATAGATTTGGGGAGATCGAGGAAAAGAGGAGGGAGAAGGAGAAGGCGAGGGAGAGGAAGATGGAGAAGACGCCGGAGAAGAAACAGGAGAAAACTAAAGACAATTGAAGTGGAGAGAAGAGCGAATATGCGAACGTAATGTCCTTGGAGAAATATGATGCTTAGGAGGAGAGAACTTGCGCTGGCGAAGAAGAAGACGAATAGGAAATTAAATGTCAGAAATTGTACCTTCTTATCTTCATCTCTCTCTCTCTCTCTCTCTCTCTCTCTCTCTCTCTCTCTCTCTCTCTCACACACACACACACACATTGCATGTGTCATCACACAGGCTTCGTGTACTTTAACTTATCACTACATGATGACATTCACAACGACGACAATGATGATGCAATGACGATGCACGCTCGTGATAATATATATATATATATATATATATATATATATATATATATATATATATATATATATACATTATATATATATATATATATATATATCGCTATTTCGCACATTTCTGCCAATTTCAGTAGAGGGTGCTAGCCCTCTGGACCATATAACACGACTGCGGATTATTCGATTTCGGGAATATTTGTGTTTACTCTTTTGGCGGAGATGGTCTTGGTCTGACCGTTCTATGGCCACCGTCACCGACAACTTCCATCCGTCTTCAAACGAATTCTACCACAAAGTGGCTTAGCAACGAAGAACACCGTCAGACATCTCAATTTACTCTCTATCTCTCTTTATGTCTGTCTCTCTCCCTTTCTCCTCCCTCTTTCTATCCGTCTCTCCCTCCCTCTCTGTCTGTTCCTTTCTCTTTCTCTCTCTATCTCTACATGTCTGTCTCTCAGTCTCTGTCACTCTTTATGCCTCTCTCTCTCTGTCGCTCTATCTGGCTCTCTCTCTCTCTCTCTCTCTATCTGTCTATCTCTCTGTCTATCTATCTGTCTGTTTGTCTGCATCCCTCACCGAGCTTTTTTGTTTTTTTGCTTGTCAGCGTTTTTCCGGTTTACCGGGTCCGAGTCGAGTCATTGCGCCGCTAAAAGTCGGCCGCGTCCTTGTGTGCAAAGACCTTTTCTACTTGTCAGCCTCCTAAACAAGGTCTAAACGAGGTTTATTTACATTTGCCGGGCAAGAACACTGCTAAATTACCGATTTTTATGCTTGTCGACCTTTTTCGGAATTTCATTGCATCTCCAACTTCCTAGAAATTCGTTGCACCCTCCCCCCACCGAGATTTCTTCGAACTGCCACTGGTCATATACCGTATGCCGGAAACTGCGCGCGATTAGCGTATTATGAGTTGGCTACTCGGGTTCTTTGATATCGCAGACTCGTTTAATACCTATCAAAAGGAATGCCCGTGGCACGCCATAGGCATAAATGCCTTAATAATGACCCTCTCCGGTGCATATCCTCGCTGTGTTGTTGCAGTGTTGTTAGAATTGCACTGGATCTGGGCGCTGCCATACTGTATGGTTATGGCCAACGGTCTGCCGATAAACAGCCGGAGAGCCTACAAGTGGCGTTATTAACGTAATCCGTTCACGTGAATACCACAGTGATGTACTTATGAGGCATTTAAAACAAGAGGACTGAGCTGTATCCAGTGGATTGGATTCAGTGAGCAACAAGGGCGTAGCCAGGAATTTGATTTGGGGGGCATGATGTGATTGGGGGGGCGTATAACTCTTTAAAAACTTTGAAAATCTTAAAAACACGCTAACAATTTTAAGGTAGCCTGATGTTTTTTTGGGGGTGGTATATACTGATATACCCCCGTCGCTACGCCCCTGGTCGCTACGCCCCTGGTACTCCC
>CM030871.1:1577536-1582536 GCA_018105865.1 Metaphire vulgaris | reverse complement strand
GATTAGGTGGCCTTACAATAAATCAATTAGGAAAGTGGCCGTTTTAATAAATCATCATCCACGAATGATGCATCATATATATTTCATCAAAATTTGGATAAATTAGTTAGAAAGGTACTGTCTAAGTATGGATGAAGCGATTTTGAAAAATTATTAGAAGCACATAGTATAACAAAAATGCACGGCCACCTTATCCAAAACTAAACCATAAAACCCGTATAAAAGGGCCGGCCCTTTTCCCGTGCATTTTCCTATACTGAAATGTTTTCGACGATTGCACGGTAAAAGGGCCGGCCCTCTAATGGGGTATCAATAGAGAAAATTATATATAGGCCTACCATAGCTAGCTAAACCGTACAAGAGGATAAAATAAGCTGTTATTACTATAAATATAGGGCCTATATATAGGCCTATATGTCAGTGTAAGTAAGTAAGTGGGTAATCTAGACTCATGGACTACGGGGAAACTGACAAGGCCGGGGGTAAAGTCAGCTAGGGGTCTGTGGGAGAGCTGTAAGTATGTAGTTTGCCAAAATTTCCGGGGGAGAGAATTTGAAATATCTGGGGAAAAGACCATTTCCCCACGGAAACGGTCTACTTATAAATATTCAAACATATGATAATCATTTAATATATATTTATATTATGCGCATATACGTATTTATGTATACTGTAAATGCCACTAATATATAATATGATATATATGTGACAGCAAGTATAAAAATATAATATGCAATATTTAATAAAGCATAGGCCTTTATGAAAATAGATAATGATAAATGTGCTATCTGCGCGGCAATCGGATATGCTGCTAATCCATATAATATGCTGATCATATCACCATATATACATATATTATAAGGATATATATATTAAGTGCATTAAAAAATAACTATATATACCGTATATAATCTCTATACATATTATGCGCATATGTGTGCCGATAATATTTATGACACACATATATATATGTGTGTATATATATATATATATCAACAGCATACATGATATATTATGACAGCACATATATAGATACAACAGCATACTTAGTCTCATATACATATATATATATATATTAAAGCAGCATAATTATATAATATTAGTATGATATATACCTGGCAGCATGTATATGGCAGCATATATATAGCATGTACTTATGCTATATGAAATGTATAGAAATGCTTATCATGTATAGTCTCATATACATATATATATATATATATATATATATATTAAAGCAAAATAATTATATAATATTAGTATGATATATACCTGGCAGCATGTATATGACAGCATATATATAGCATGTATTTATGCTATATGAAATGTATAGAAATGCTTATCATATATATATATATATATATATATATATATATATATATATATATATATATATATATAAACTGCCTTCGTTGCTCCGTTCATGCCAAACTTCTGAAAGTGGATGGATAGGGCTTCAAAAATGGAGATAATATATGTGTATGTATATATATATATATATATATATATATATATATATATATATATTCTGCTCTAAGTTTTCAAAGTTTCAAAGTTGTTACCACTGCACTCTTCTATCTATAGCTTTATATGCATATATACTTATATGTGTCTATGTAATGGACGCATATATATAATATAAAATGGACGGAAAGGGCTTACAAAATGGATATAATACATACATAGAACTTGTCATTGATCATGGAATAATGTGCAAGGCGAGCTGGTCCGAGTTTGCAAGAGAGTCCGTGAAATAATTTTTCCTGAACCAGCTCGGAGATGTAAGCGCCCAGACGGAGACCCACAACGAGTTTTGCCAGAAATTGTATCAAATCCCGCAACAATTGGTCGCCCAGAGGTTGTTAGTACAAACATTTGTAGATACTATATATAAGTAAGTAAGTATACTGTATATCTAATTAATTAATTAATTTAGTATTAAAGGTAATTGAACTAATCATGACAATCCCAACCATAGGAACTGAACCATTGGTCGACAAAGTAGCCCAAAAGCCGCCCTATCATCAAAAATACTGGGACTTGTTTATCGGTAAGGTATTTTTCCATAAAAGAAACTGTTCGCGTCAAACCGCCTCCATCTAGGCCTAAATTAGCTATAGCGCCGTGATCGATTACATTACGAAAGACAACTCTTTCCAATTATAATCATTTATTAAGACATATAAAACGTGACGTCATGAGCACAATAAGTCCTTTAAACAAGACTTTTCATACTCAATTGACATTTCACTTTACAAGGTTCATTTTCCCCTGTCAATTAAATCAAAAAGCACTAAGCAGCTTCTGTTAACCTATACACAAAAACAATAAATCAAAGCAATCTAAATATCTGCCTTACTTAACAAAACCAATAAGTATTCTGACAGTAAAACACAGAAATACACCCAACCGTAGCAACTTTATTCAAGACATCAAAACATGAGCTCTTACTGGCATTGGAAAAGATATCTAAACAGTATATTTATTCATTGTCAAAACAAATAATACTACGAAATAAATCAAATCTAATGATTAATGTATTGTCCATAGTATTCATCAGATCTCGGATAAACAACTGTACGTACTAATGCTTTTTATGCTTGAACAATAACACACAACAAATATACTGGTTCTCTCCAAATATTATTTAATATTTGCCGCTAATCTAGAAAACACACCCAATAAAATCTGAAAAAATCATAACACACAAAAATTTACTATTTTCTCTTCTCCATTCCTTAATGATCAAACCCAAACAGAAACATGAGACATCTCTCAAAATTTCGGCTTAGACAGCAATGCTTGCGCAACGAATACGATGACCGTCTGTGACTGTGCGCGCGTTGGTCGGACTATATATATACACACCCGTTCCAAATAGACCGGCTGTCTCCCAGTTTGACATAATTATACAAGACTTTCGTTAGACTTTTGTTCAAAAGGTACAATAGTATCATACTAGATTACTAGTAGTAAAGAATCTATTGAGGACCGCCTGTCACTACCGTTAAAAATTCCTCTGGCAGAATGTCTGATGAAGCCTTATCTCTCCGTATCGTGCCTTACCTCCCCGTATCGGGCGGATTGAGTATAGGCTATAACTAAATCTGCCTGTCTGCGTTAAACCATTGCTGGAGCGATTTTGGGAAATCTTCCGCTCTCGGGGGTCTTATCAAGGCATCTGGCTGATTTTCTGTGAATGCGTTATCTGTTCGTATCGATTAATGAATTTTCCTGTCACAGTGAGGGGGAGAGTGACTTCATGAACTTGACTTGTAGTGCGAATTGGCCGAGTGTTTATCTTAATATCAATTCCTTATCGATTATGTAACTGTAGATTAGGCTATGTTAGCAGGTCGATTCGCAATTTCCTATTTTGACGTTGAATCAAGTTCAATCAACGATACTCCGCTGACCGCTATGCATGGTCTAAACTGAAGTGTTGAGGGTTGATCGCCAGCTGGATCTTTGCTTATCTTAAGCGACCACCCATTGACATTGATTCTTTTAAACTGGGAAGGGGTTTAGGGCTAAGGTGTCTGTCCAAAACAGGGGGTGGGGTGTAGGAAAATCCCTGGCAGATATAATACGACAAGCGATCGAAGAATCATCTGCCCACGACACAAGCGACCGTTATCGGATCGAACGCCAGTATGCACAGGCGATGGATACAATTGAATTCAACCTACACTGTCAGATAAGCGGGTAACCCATGAACTAGCACAAGGGCGCGGCGCGGGAGAGAGAGAGACAGAAAGAGAGAGACAGACAGAGAAAGAGAAAAACAGATAAAGACAGAGACAGAGAGAATAAAACTGACAAAAAATACAGATTTAGTGACGGATAGAGAGAGAGTGAATAATTATTATTATTATGCGTTTCAAATTACTGTTTAGATACCAATAGGCATCATGTTACAGGTTGAAATGTTGCATGCATTCCTCCGAGGGCGGAACTATTGGAGACATTAGCAATCTAATTTTTTTACTTTAACACGGGCCGCACTGGCGGCACTTTCATATTTCCGCACCTCGTTGGAACTTGACCTGCCTACGCCACTGCACTAAACTACCTTCTTAACTGCCTACCTATATGTTCCTGATGCAGTTTGTTACAGGCAACGTGAGGCAGATTTGCAACACAATGAACGCTATATATCATGTAGGCCTACAAGGTTTTAGCGAAGTTAATGGACAGACAATTTTTAATTTTTAATCTCGGTATTTACGCCAAAACAGTTACAACTAATTGTGATAGTCGCTATTGCCTAGAAATTTCGTTAAGGCGAATTTTTTTGGCCTTTCTGCGAATGCTTTCTGCTCAGTAAGAACTTTCGTTCTGATTACTGCCCATTAATGTGCGATATCGGGATGACGTTGTTGGAATCGCAAATTATCTTTCTTGCATGGTAGACCAGACATGGACTTGGGTTCATTTTTTAAAACCCAACCCAAAAAACATCAACCAAACCCAACCCACGTAAAATTGAAAATATCTGACGCAATCCAACCCATCACTTTTCAAACCCAACCCAACCCACGGAAACTGGGCTACATGACAACGCAAGCCAACCCATCACTAGTCAAATTCAACCAAACCCATGCATTAAAATTTGTTAAAAACGTATTTGATCGTAAGCAGTAAGTGAAGAAACGTTCAACAGACTAAAAGTCTCGCTCAGACTGAGCTGAGCTGGCTGAAATACAAGCAGGGTTGTTTGAGTAACACAATGTCAAGGGGCCGTCCATAAATGACGTCCATAAATTATATAGTCGGGATACTTTCGTTATGATACTTTCGATAGATATCATACCGTTTAGTATGTTCTTAACCCATTTGATAACCCTAGAGGCGGGTGCACTAACCCCAACCGACACAGGATAAAAATTGATAGATATCCAAACTGTAGTCGGGTTAGTTTAGATAGATATAATACAGTTTCGTTAATTCTACTAACCCTTTGCTTTGGGAGGGCTTATGTCCGGGGGCTAATGTCCGGG
>CM030871.1:1532536-1562536 GCA_018105865.1 Metaphire vulgaris | reverse complement strand
GCGATTGAACGCTGCCTGGCCCGCACTCGCTAACTCTTCCGGAACTGGGGACGAAGTGTCATGCAGGCAAAAAGGCGATACGACGACAGAATAAATTGATGGATTGACGGATGGACCGAAGGACGGATCGGCGGATGGATGGATGGATGGATAATAATAATAATAATAATAATAATAATAATAATAATAATAATCGATGTATGTATATATCTATCTATGGATCGATTGATGCATGGATGGATGAATGATTGGATGTATGGATGGATGGATGTAAGATTGTATGGATAATTATAAAAATCGATTTATATATGTACGTATGTTTGTACGGTTGAATGAATGAATGAATGAATGAATAAACGAGTGAATGAATGGATGAATGAATCGTTTTAATCAACCGATCACCGATGGACGGAGGAAAGAATGGCGTTGAGTTCTTTTGTTACTATTTCATCAATTTCTCTGCACTTAATCGTTCTAGCATTCCTGCACTTCGCATCACAGAGAAGCTTTTCGCACTTAGGCCTACAATTAATTAATTGACGAATTATTGATGTCTGAGAAATTAATTAATTTCGGAAAAGCAATTACTGTAACTATTTGGCGAATAATCTATTATATGTCAAAGCGACGTGGCAAATGGGAACCCGGTTTAAGCCTATTATCCATTCTACCAGATGCACTGAAATAGGAATGTAAAGAGGTCAGCCGAGTGCTTGAGGATCATCGATCCATCCAGGATGATTAATAGTCGTTGAACGGCTTAGAGACAATAATCGTATATGAAACTCTCCCCCTCTGGTTGTCAGATCTTGCAATAAACTGAGTATTTTCAGAAGTAGGCTTAAAACACATCTCTTCCTATTAGCATTTCCTCCATAGCTCTGTCTTGCTGTTTCCCTCTGACTGATCTCTGGAATCACCTGGTCTTTTGCGGATGGATTTGAAGTACCATCGATTGATACCCTTGGGTATTAGAACTGGTGGTATAGAAGTGCATAATTATTTATTTATTTATTTCTGTTAATTCGCAAAGATCTAAATAAAACAGAAAGTTTTGCGGCAGTTCGATATATTTTCTAACATAGCTAACCGATTTTTAACAGAATTACATTCGCGTAGCCACGGAGGGGCACTGGGGGCGGGGCCCCCTATTCAGGGTAGGGTAGTATGAGAATACGCGAGCGAATGTGCAAATAACTACTTGACGTTTGTTTGCTCTTCGGGGACTTTTTACTAGAAAATTTCAACGTGGTGCCCCCTATTCTTTAACCATGGCGGCGCCACTGACATTACAACAAAATTATTAACGAGATTAACGTGTGAGCTATCGTCAACCAGGGCCATATTAAGGCGGGGGCTGAGGGGGCTGTAGCTCCCGGCCCATCATGAAAATAGGCCCACCGATTTTCGAGATTACCTTCTTTTTTGCTTGTCAGCACGATTTGGATGGGAGATAACCTTTTTCCTTGCTTGTCAGAGATTTTCAGTATAGGCGACGGCCTTTTTTTCTCAGCCCCCCCCCCGGCCAACTCGGACCTTAATCCGGCCCTGTCGTCAACGTTTTACACACTTACACGACTTATAATAGTAACGTGTATTTGAAAAGAACCAACATGGTGTAAGTATCATTCATTTTTGGTTTTCCGTTTAACTGATCCAAAGCCTATCCTAGCAATTATCCAGAGCTGAATAAAGATTTCCAAGTGAAATAACCTAGCCACGAATGCATGCAGTCCACAATATTCGCGCTAATACGCGACCAGGAACACTGCAGAATCACATGTTAAATCGCAGGCACACGCAGGCATACAAGTAATGCCACAGCGCGGGCAGGCGGCGATACGCAGTGATAACGCAATCTTCGGGCGTTGAAAAGAAACTGCACCCGCGGGAGGAATAACCTGCTAAACGGGAAAACTTAACGTTAACGGCGACCGAGCCCAGTGTAGTATCACTATCATCGCTTCTCCGTGTGTTTTGATCCCTTTCTCCTTTCCGATCACGCTGCCTGTCATACGATGAGACAGAGAGAGGCAGAGACAGATAGATAGAGAGAGAGAGAGAAAGCTAGGAATAGAGAGAGACAGAAACAGAGATAGAGAGCTAGAGGGCACTAAAGGTTTTTGGTGTCCCGTTCAAGTGACGCCCAAGTCATCTGTCCTCTCTGTCATACCCTACGTAGGCCTAAGCCACTGCACCCAGTGTGGCAAAAGAACTTGAATCCAACTTATTATTATTATTATTATTATTATTATTATTATTATTATTATTATTATCATCATCATCATCATCATCATCATCATCGCATCATTGCTATTATTATTTCATTAGCACATGATTGGCATGATCATCATCAGACTGATAGGTTACATTGACAGCTTCAGATTTCATTCAGAGCATGAAAGATGACAGGTGACTGATGGCAGAAGACTGATAGGTTACAGGTGATTGACAGCTGTCAGATTGAGAGATCACAGAGCGGTGAAAGATGACAGGTGATTGACAGCTGTCAGATTATGAGATGATGAACAAGTGAAAAATGACAACTGATTGATCAAATCTATAGGGCATAATAGAGCGATATGCCTTTAGCATCAACGGCTATAAATGAAATACAACATCAACAACAACAACAACAACAACAATAATAAATAATAGAGTGGTGTCGAAGACGGCAGTATGATCAGCAGGGACGTAGCCAGGCATGAACAGGATTTTACATTAGGGGGCGCTCAAGCCCAAGAATCACTCCCATTTATTCTTTTTGAACCCGCAACGCCATTTGGGGTGAAATCATTGGGGGGCTAGATTAAACGTTAGGGGGCTTAGGACCCCTAAACCCTTTCCTAGCTTCGTCCCTGATGATCAGCATGTTGCTAAAATGGCCAAACAGGAACAGTTTATAACTTCATTCTTCTCCAGTGGGTAACTAGTTCCTTATTTTAAAAAAATCGACAACGAATAAATAAATAAATACACGTAGGCCTTAACTGAAAGGAGTTATAATCGCCATTCCTGGTTTCAACTCACTCGTTCTTATGCCTAATTTTTCGTCTTGCGATATTTCATCCTCGAAAAGGAATATTTCTCATCATCTAGAGTTTTCTAGACGGTTGTTTGTCTAAGAGTTTTCCGTCCATGTTCAAAGCGCTAAGCCGCAGCTAAACTTCGCCCCTCTTGGCTGTCACTGTCCACAGCTCCTTCCCCCATCGGGTGGGGGTGGATGGCGGCGGGGGGAGGGGGGGGTTGAAGTTGTCGAGTGCAAAGAAGCAGTCGGTTCAACCTCCGTCTAATATTTGCCTCCAGAATTGCGTCTCATATTTCCATCTCGACAACCAACAGCGCTTTTCTCTCTCCGACTGGAAGATCATAATATTCTGGCTGTGAAATCCGCCTTATAGGAAACCGGAGTGACAATCCACATTAGTCTAGACCTATATCTTGGTTTTCGATAAGTCAGATAGAGGGTTCCCAAACCATGGCCCGCTGGCAAATTGTGGCCCGTCGGTTGTCAGAAAATGGCCCGCGAGGCCTCAATGTTTGATCCAATGCAAGCAGTCATTTAGGCCTATAGTCGTTTAACTTCGCACGTTTAACTTCGCATTTCAAGTAAAATTTTCCTAATTTTGATTAATCTCATAAAAATCATTTCCGTAAATTATCATAATAATGAGTATTTCAATAGTCGTCAAAATAGGCCTGTTACATTCGTTACATCTTTCAAATGAATACAAATTCACCCTTTCTGACTGATAAAAACCTGATAACACCATTTAAATAGATTATTATGCCACAAACGCAGTCACTAAGAGGTTGGTTATATAATATTATAATTAAATCATAGGCTTCCTATAAGCCATTGCGCGATTTAAAGTGGCTTAGGAGGCATTACTGCCCGTGTGAAAGCAACTAAGAGCAGTAACGGGGTTTGAACCTGGCTTCGTCAAGCCTACCGCTCCAGCGCGCAACCCACTCTGCCATCTTCCGCCCCCTAACAAATGCCTTCGGCAGAGGGGGGGCTCTAAGATGGGAGAAGAAATCACTTGGGCAGGGTGTCGCGAACGCCAAAATCATGTCAACTTGTTTATGTTCTTGAGATTAAAGATTGACAATCTTAGACCTCGGGTTTTAGACGTTGACAGAATGCGAGCGTCTAACTTCAGCCGAATACATGGTCTTCAATTGGGGGCGATTGGGGGTTTCCGGTCTCTCTCCCCCTCGAGAAAATCACCGGACGATGATGACGTATTGTCGGAAGATGAGAGCCCTCCTGCTCTGAATAACGACAGGTTTTGGAACAATCAACCTCGGATAATAATCACAGAGACATTGGACTTTGCCAGAACTGAAAGAACCCCGTTGATTTTAGACGACCAACGAAAGAAATAATAATATATCCACGTCGAACGAGGTACAGTCAAACGCTACTAAGATAAGACGGACTGTATGTCAAAGCCGTTATTTCCACGCACTAGAAATCCGTAAGTTATACTGTACTTTACTGTACGTTCCATTTCTCGTACTCGTGAAATCTGAAAATCTGCAAAACACACAAAGGCAAAGGCAGAATAAATGAATCGTTCGATATATTTGGGGCAAGTGAAACTCGATTTATTTTGTATTATAGGCCTACACTGTATATACAGAGAGACAGCAACAGAGATAGAGAGGGCACTAGAGCTTTTTGGTGTCCTGTTTATATATATATATATATATATATATATATATATATATATATATATATATATATATATATATATATATATATATATATATATGTATATGTACACTATACGCATATAATCATATGTACAGGCATATATATACTGTATGTATGTTGTATATATGTCAGCGTTACACTCTGTCTCTCTCTGTCTGTCTGTCTGTCTGTCTGTCTGTCTGTCTGTCTGTCTCTCTCTCTCTCTCTCTCTCTCTCTCTCTCAGTTTCCTCCACAGACCCGGTTCGTGGCTTGTTCACTTGGACGGTCGAACGATTCGATCCGTTTCTCTCTTTCTTCTCCAGTGTCGTTCCACTTCGTCCTGGATTTTCCGGACGTCCGGTCGATCTGCTGTTAGGACGCCTTCTGTCCAGAAGAAGTCCGAGATCCGGCGTTCCGGATTACGTCGGGATAATTTCGATCCCATAAATCAACAATTCCATCCACAACCATCGCTTCAAACACAATGAGACTACGATCTAAAGCACTGCGTGTGAAAAGAAGACTATCTCCCTCTCTTCCCCTCTCCCTCTCTCCCATCAATCCTTCAATCCTCTTTCTCTCTCTCTTTCTCTTCTCTCTTTCTTTCTCTCTCTCTCTCTCTCACTGTCTCTCTCTTCCCTCTCACACACTTTCTCCATTCTCTCTCTCTCTCTCTTCTCTCTCTCTCTTCTCTCTCTTTCTCCGCCTATGCATCTCTCTGTCTCTCTCCTACAATCTCTCTCGTTCTCTCTCTCTGTCTCTCTGTCTGGCTGGTTCTCTATACTGTATATACACATACAATCATACATACATATATGTATATGTATATATATATATATGTCTATCTCTCTGCCTCTCTGTCTGCCTCTGCCTCTCTGTATGTCTGTCTCTCTCTCCGGAGCATGTTTTTCGTAAGTCAATTTCGTCTGGTTCACAAGCGCTATGCTTATCATATAATATAACCGCGGTGCGTGTTGCCAATAACATCGAGAACGCGCAGAGGGCGGAAAAAAAGAAGAAAACGCACAAACGGAGAGAAATTGGTTTTTGACGTGAACAGCTTCGCCCGATGATGGATCGCACAGCCCCGACACACAGTCACATCGACCCCCACCCCAACCCCACCCCCCCCCACCCCACCCCCCTCCCCACCGCATCGATCGCTTCAATCATCTTTTCCGACTCCATTCATCAATTCCGCCCATCATCCCACTTACGTGTCCCCTCTCCTCCACCCCCTCCCCATCTAAGACGCCCAAATGACCGCAGTGACGGGGAAAATGGTGCGCCTAAAAATGCGACGCCTAAATAAGATCGAAAGATTCTTCGAAGAAGAGGGCTTGATTATTAACAGGAACGTAGGGAGTTGTCAACGTATGGCTATGAAGAACCCGAATCAAATCTGATGATGATATGAGCGAATATGAGGAATAATAATAATAATGTTATTATTATTATTATTATTATTATTATTATTATTAGTAGTAGTAGTAGTAGTAGTAGTAGTAGTAGTAGTAATAATAATAATAATATATTTTAAATTAAGTCATAATCTGTTCCTGTTTGGTCCATCGATCTCCGAATGGAGACCCAGCTGATCATACTGGCCTCTTCGTCACCACTTTATGGTTACTATCTTTCGCCTGTATATCATCTGTCAGTCTGGCACCTGTCAATCGTCTGCCATCTTCCACCAGTCTGTCATCTCTTAATCTTACACCTGTCAGTCATCCGTCACCTATCAGGCGATCGGATCTGCCATCAGTCACCTGCCAATCATATGATAATGAATATACTAATAACAATGATGATGATAATAATGATGATGATGATGATAATAATAATATTAATATCAATATCAATATTAATATCATAATTAATATCGATAAAAATAATAATAATTCAAAGTCGCTTAAGAAAGTGTAGAGCACTGCTTTGGGAGCAGCAGAATAGAAAGAATCTATGTACAAAGTCTGCTTTTCCAATGAACTGTTCAAAATAAGATCAAATTTAATTTTCGGGTTCCTCTGTAATGGTCTTGAACTGTTTAACGACTGACCCCCCAATGGAATGCCAAATTTTTATTTTATTGCCATTTGTAAATTTTCATGGGAAATCTGTCGCGATCAATATTTTCTTCTGCGAAAATTTGTCTCCAACGTGAAGAGGGGGAAGGGGAAAGGCGTTGATAATGCTTCCTACACCCTGGACACGCCCCTATCTAAGTCCCGATGCTCTTAATTTCCCTCTGTCCTCACTGAGTTGGTCCATAGATCACCCCCTCAACGTTACTCCCCCCCCCGCGAATTGTCACATCCTCTAGTCCAGTTCTAATGGAAACACTCAGCATAATGGATCCGCACTTAAGAGCTATCGACACTTTTTCCGGATTGCCAAAAAACACCCCAGAAAGTGCAAGGAGCGTTCCCGCCCCGGCGACCTGTGCGTCGCCGGAGACGGTCACGTGACGCGTTTATGCGGCGCCGGTTTTGTGCGCGGACGCAGCGACCTCTGTCGGAACAACGAGACATCGACGATGCTAGAGAGAGAGAGAGAGAGAGAGAGAGAGAGAGAGAGAGAGAGAGAGAGAGAGAGAGAGAGAGAGAGAGAGAGAGAGCAGTGACGGCTCCACCGGGGGGCCCGTGCCCCCTATTGAGTGCCTGGCCTCCCAGTGCCCCCCCCCCCAGTTGGAACCCTACACTTAATGCTACATACATTAAACAATAAATGGTTGGCCCACTCATAATTAGAAGTTGCCACCCCAACGCCCCCCCCCCACTTGAATCCTAGAGCCGCCACTGAGAGAGAGAGAGAGAGAATTATTTAACTGGCTGATTTCACGATCTGCTGCCGCCTGGCGAACGTAGCGAGAACTGCAGATCGAGAGGAAGCGACGGTCGCGACAGGAAAGAACCGGAAGCAAGATCGGAATGGCGTCACGTGACCCGAAAAAAATTCCGCTTCGAAACATCGTCTGCATAATTGCCGTCGCGCTCCGCGTTTAATGACCCGGGAATTCGCGGGGCGGCGCTGCATAACTCCTGGACCATTTCCGCTTCGCCATTTCCGGTTCCGGTCGAGAGTTCCGGAAGTCATCGCGACTGGTCGCGCTTCGGTGCGCATGACCAACGGACCCGAACGGGTGACGGGGACGCGCACATCATAACACAGGGACAAGGAAACATAGGAAGGAAAATAGGATGCTTCTAAACAGGTCCGCTTTATATTCTATGTACAGTCTCCGGGTTTAATATTCTATGTACAGTCTCATATTTGTATAATAACGGATAACCAGTGATATTATACAGTTAAAACTAAGGGAATATAATTACATACATATAATTTATACTATTATAACAGTTTCTGTTTTGAAAATAATTCTAGTTCTCAGTTTAAGTTAACTGATATTTCAAAAAATTTCAAATTAGTTTCTTTGAAAATTCAGTTTCAGTTAACTGATTCAAAAAACAAATTAGTTTCTATTCAGTTTCAGTTAACAACTGGTCCACAGAATCTGATGCCCAGTAAATATTGGGCCGCTTGAGACATTCTGATAGTGTCTGTGACCGTAACTGCAGGTGGCGATCCAGTGTGATTAACTGGCAAGACCTTGTACGCTGGTTTCACATCATGCTTGGACTTTGCTTTCATTTCTGATAATTTCTCAAAATCCTTATATAGACTGCTGCATAACAATTAGAAAAACCGCTGAGGTAGAAGACCGGTCAATTCACACAAACATTCCATTTGAACTCAATTACTTCCTCACGGTCATAACCAAGGGTTACTCACCGGGGAGGGGGTTACTATTTTTGCACGGACGCATAGCGAACGGGTCCCGACAATGTACGGCCTACAGTGTTTATTCCCCAAGAGGGGTCAAAATAGGCCATTTTTTTTTAGATGTTGGCTGGTGGCGGCTCTAGGATTTGGCAAACGGGGGCCGTTGGGGTGGCAACCTTGTCATGGGGGCAACCATTTGTTGTTTAATGTCATGTGGCATTAAGAATAAACACCCAACTGTGTGCAACAGGGGAAGAGAGGTCAAAATATGCCATTTTTGGCATACGTACTTTATGGATGGGCCCTAAACAATGACTGGATGGGTCCTAAACAATGACTCATCGGTAATCAAAAGACTAGTTTGCTATGACAAATAAGTTGTACGCTTCAGTCCTCACCTTCAGGTTTGTGGCATTTTTTCCTGCCATGTTCTGCCCGCACACTTTCCCATCTTCTGTCTCCGCCATGCAAAACGCTCTTATTCTTTATCACATCATACAGTAAGAAATCCCAAATTTGATTTTCGCGCTTGCGACCGCCAAGTGACTGAGAAAGACTCGTATTTATTATACTTAGTAATCCTTAGCATTTCTTACACTAAAATCGACCGCGTGACACGAAACAAAGAATTCATAGATTCGCTACATTAAATTTTCCGCTTATTAGTAGGCCTAATTCGTGCACATTGCATAGTTTTGTGATAAAGTTAGTAGGTAAGTAAAATTTCTTTTACCGGACTGGCGCTGTCAAAATCAGGCTCAGCGGGTAAGCTGTGTATTTAAATGCAAAAAGACCTTTAGAAAATTTTCAGTAAATACTAACAATTTCAGTTCGGGAAATAATTTCAGTTTAGAAGAGATGCTGGATCACCTATAGAGCACTAAATGATCGCTCCTGTCCCGAATATCTGGCTTCACTGGTTCAGCGTCACACTACACCAGTCGGCAGATTCGCTCTAGTGGCCGGGTCTCTCTGATTATTCCACCTCCGTCGAAAACGAAGATGCTAGGAGAAAGATCGGTCACCCGAGGCAATCCAATCTTATGGAACGCCCTTCCAGACTTTGTCACTAACTCGACAACCGACAAACAGTTCGTTAAGAATCTGAAGACACATTTGTTCAATGCGTCGTTTGACTGCTAACCTTATGTTGTCAAGCACTCTTGATTTAGGCTTAGGCCTTGTTATAGGGCTAGATAAATTGTCTGAAATAATAACAGTGATCGTTGTGTTTTGCTCTCCCCTGGAAAAATTTATGTGGGCGCCACTGCTAGGCCTACACCTACAACAACAACAACAACTACTGCTGCAGGTGATGTTATTATGATTATCATAATTATTGTTATAATTATTGTTTATTAATATTAATTATTTATTATTATTATTATTATTATTATTATTATTATTATTATTATTATTATTATTATTATTATTATTATTATTATTATTATTATTATTATTATTATCATCATCATTATTATTATTATTATTATTATCATTATTATCATCATCATCATCATTATCATTATTATTATTATTATTATTATTATTATTATTATCATTATCATTATACTGCTTTGACGTAATTGGGCATAGTTCATAAGAACCTATTCTTGATACTGAATATCTGGATCTTGTTCGGACGTTGGACTTTCGCCAAGATTCGATAGAACTTCATCGTCAAACGCGGGACGCGCCTGCGACTGAGCATGCCCGATCTGCCCGTCGTACTGGGCGCTGGTTTCCAGCGATTGTTTAAAATAGGGGTGCCTTCCATACAGCAAGCGACGGTCGATTTCAACGCCTGCAGTGTCGCCTGGAACGAAATTGAGCAGGAATTCGCCGTAGATTCCTCCGAAAGATCCGTCCGCAGTTGCCGAGTTCATTTCGATCTCCTTCGTCGGGGATAAATCCGCGGATTTCGGAGTATACATTCGCGTCAGCTTCTGGCCGTCCGACCTGTGCATGTCTGCGTAGATCTGAAGCTCGCCTGGGCGCCAGAATCGTAAAGACGCAGGGGACTACTCGGTTCTTTAGTTTCTTCCCAGTCGAAGGCATGGCGGTTGTTGTAGTCGTTGTCGTTGTTGTTGTCGGTGTTGAATTCGGGTTCCATCTGGTATCCACGTTGGGAAATTGCACGCTTTATATATCGCTGTTCTGGAGTAGGTGCTGTGTTGAGATAAACTATTCCGGACCCCTTGAACGAGTCGAACGAAGTAACGCCGTTGGATCGACGGTTTGGATCGGGTTCTGTCGCTACGCTGCCCAACCAATCTTTCTCGTGGTAACTGTTGTGATTTTGCTGTTTAGCGAAGTGAGGATTGACGAATTCACCGACACGGTTATGGTCCTGTTTTTAAGCGCGGTGGAAATGCTCGTTCTGTACGTGTACAGAGGTCGCTGTGACCTTTCCACCGGATCAGAATTGTAACTGCGGAGGCCGGAATCACGGGATGCCGGTGGATATACCGGCAGGAAGGGTCTGTCTCCGTAGATGGGAATTGCAGGCGATTCGTACGATAGGTATTCGCTGCTCGGTGCCGGAGCATTGTGTCGCTGCGCTGGGGAAAGGTTATCGCTAGAACCTCTGTCTTGCGAACGGAAACGACGTGGTTTTCTATCGCTCGTTGAGTATGGATTGGATGATGGCAGGATCAGACCGGGTCTGTTAATCTTACCGGGTCGTTTCTGAACTCGAGTGGCACGGAGCGGCTGTTTGCGGGCAGCGTGTTTCCTCCCGGTCCTCGAGTTCGAGGGCGTTTGTCCGGCGGTCGGGAGAGGTTCTCGCGGGGGCAGCTTCCTCTTTCGACCCCTTTGCGGTCTCTTTTTCTTCTTCTTCTTCGTCTTCTTCTGAGTCTTTTTTCGAGATTTCTCGAATCGAATCTCTCTGACCGTTTCGATGCCAACGTCGTCGGCATCGATGTCGTACAGCGGTATACTGGCGTCCGAATTGTAGTCGTAAGTCTCGTAGAGGATCTCTCTCCCTTCCGGACCGACGACCTGTGCTGTCGTGTCGTTAACATCCCAGGTTTCATTCAGGCCTGCTTCGAGCGTGAAGTTTCCAAGACGAAGTCTCTCCCGTCGAGATGAAATTCCGTCAACAACCGACTTGTTAGTCTCTTCGTACACCCAAAAGTCTTCCGCGGATTGATTTGGCGCATCATCGATGTATCCTTTTCTGTCCGTTTTCGTCACATCGTCATAGTAATCATCATCATCATCGTCGTCATCTTCTTCGCGAATAGAATCATGCTCAAGAGGTGTTGTGGTATCTATAACTGTTGAATTGGTCGCAGAAGAGTACGAGTCATTCAAATGGTTGGATGGACCAGATTGGTCGGAGAGGAGGAACCCTGTCAGAGACGAGATGTCAGTTGCGTTCCACTCGAATAGGCCTTCTGTCGTTCGCACTGTCGTACCCTCGGACTGTTTTAAAGTTGTTGCTGTCGTCAGGATGACCAAGACAATCTTAGGCAAGATTTCCGAGAGACGATTTCGATTCCAGTTCGCATCCGACATTTTAGAAAATATGAAAGCTCCCGTTTGCCGACAGGATAGGCCTATATAACGGCCGTGGAAAACCGCTGGCTACTATTATAAATCGTTACTATAGATTGGCCGGTACTTAATAAAAAGTCGAATTAGTCCACAGGACCAGTCCTCTTCTAGGGCACAGACATTCTGCAATAAGCCGATTAAATAGATAAGATCCCAGCTGCCCCTAGTTTGCACTATAGTGAGAAACTGTGGCAGAAGTCATGTCATCTTCTCTACACGTTTGCTGTGTTCTGGCGATAGATTAGACGACCGAAAAGACACATTCATTTCAAATACATCAGTGTTGCGTTAACATGTCTCCTGTTAACGAATGAAGTTATGAGTCGTGTCTTATATAAACTGTACCATGCAAATCACGACAGCCAACTTCCGCCTGTAAACATCATAATCAGTAGCTCCAGGCATCGGAGAACATTCTGTAGGCCTACAGCAGTAGCAGTTCACGTTAATTATTTATTCGAATTTCGCTCCTATATGCGGCTATGTCGTATGGCGTGGTATCATTCGGCCATAAAAACGTCGTTGATTTTCAAGACACGCAGATTCCACTTTGAATGTACAATGCTTGGTTCACACGATGTCGTCAGGAAATATTCAGCCATAAAATCAGAGCCTGCGTGAAGAAAATGACAAAGAAACGCAAAGACCCGTTAGACTGAGTTCTGCGACCCACTTTTGGGTGGCGACCAACATTTCGGTGACGCTAATGCAAAGTTTATTACTAGGCCTATATATATATATATGTCTTTTTGAGATCTTGAAAATAGGCCTCGTCTATCTTCTCAAATTTGCACAATGTTTCAAAATGTCTAATTATACTTTTAAACTAGCCTTTGTCATCAAAACGAAGAGAATGCGAGAAATAGTTTTAGTACAAAAATCGACAAATTCGAGGCGAATACGGCCAAAATTTCTATTCACAGCTAAAGTCATACAAACAGTGGCCTCTAAAATTGGGGGCCGTTGGGGGCAATTCATGGGGCCAACCATTTGTTGTTTAATGTATGTAGCATTAAATAGTCCCATACAAATAATTACAACAAGTGAAGGGAGTTTAGACTATTTAATAATAAAATACTAATAATTATTATTATGCACTTCTATAGCACCAGTTCTAATACCTAAGGGTATCAATCGATGGTAGGCCTACTTCAAATCCATCCGCAAAAGACCAGGTCATTCCAGAGATCAGTCAGAAGGCAATGATGCATACAGAACTGCGCATATGCGTAGCATTAAGGATAAAATTCTAAGCCAGGGTTTCCATAGAAAAATTCTAAAGAACTGGAAATTTCTGCAAAAATGAACAATAAAACGAGGTAAGCTCAGCAATAATTCGAAATACAGGCCTAGAATAAACACTGCTAGAAGTAGCAGTACTACTACTGCTACAGTAGCACAATTTTAGTTGTAGTAGTCTTCTATATTATATTATATTATGGCCTATATTATTATTATTATTATATTTTATTATGGCTATCCGCAGTATCCGTAGGCCTACTACAGTTCCACTGTTGGTTGTCAGCAGTTCGCGGATGCCTCTTAGTAGTAGTTGTTGTTTTTAGTGTTTTCATTATCATATGAGTGGCAGGTGACTGATGGCAGATGATTGATAGGTGACAGGTGATTGACAGGTGTCAGTTTGAGAGATGACAGACTGAAGAAAGATGACAGACCGTCACAGACGACTGACAGGTGCCAGACTGACAGATGATTGACAGGTGCCAGACTGACAGATGATTGACAGGTGCCAGGCTGACAGATGAGTGACAGCTGTCAGATGCCCATAGCATCAGCTGTAGTTGTAGAAATGCAATAATAATCATACAACGGTGACCGTGAAGAGGGCAATATAATCTGCTGGCGACTCCATTCGCTGACCGATTGGCCAAAAAGGAAGAGTTATTACTTAACTTATTATTATCATTTTTACTACTACTACTACTACTACTACTACTACTACTACTACTACTACTACTACTACTACTACTACTACTACTACTACTACTACTACTACTATACTAATAGTAGTAGTAGTATAGTAGTAGTAGTATAGTAGTAGTACTACTACTACTACTACTACTACTAATAAATAATAAGTAGTAGTAGTAGTAGTACTATCAGTACTTCTAGTAGTAGTAGTAGTAGTAGTACCATTACTATTGCAACTACAATTTTAGTAGTAGTAGTCTATAGCAGCACAAGAGGTCACAAATGCAAATCGTTTAAGCAGGGGGTGGGTCCAAGAAAGAAAAATTTGTAGTGCAAGGGTTGTGGACAAATGGAACAGTTTGGACGAGGTGGGAGTGACAGTTGAAAGAGTAAACGGATTCAAAGGCTATCTCGGAAAACTAGGTTATTGAATGTGAGAGTTACTTCAGTGGTTTTCACACAGGCTTACTTAGCCTCCTAAACCACTCTAAATAACATTATTATTATACCAGTAATGGTACAAATCTTAAACATATTAACAACTAACATAACCAAATAAAAAATAAAATGTCCACCTTATTATAACATTATTACAGAAACAGAACTGAATCACTTGTTAATGTGAACACTTGGTTATAATATCCGGTACAAATGGTATCCATATATACAATCCCTTTAAAATCTGCTGTCATATCAAAGCAGCAATACATTTTCTGTCAGAACTATTTACCGTACTTCACACAGAACTTGTAAAATATAAGTTTCATTTTAAGCCCTTGAACAACAGGAACTGTTGAGATAGATATCCACTTAAAAACTGCACGCTAGGAAAGAATAAATAGCAAGAAGACATGCGCAGACACTTTTAGAAATACCGTAAGTAGCATACATAAGAGCCCCTCTGAGTAGAAATAGAAGAGGCGCTATACAAATTCCACATTACATTACATAGATAAAATTATGCACCACACAATTACTGTAATCTAAACTACCATATCACGAAATAACCAGTTACAGGGCAGTATTTGTGAGTCAGACCAGTTGTGAGAGGGGAGGAGGGGGAGAATCAGACCCACGAGGAAGACATTCTTATTCTTTCATTATGCCGAATAAGTTAGCTAAATAAGTTAACGACAGCAAGAGACTTCACCATTTGCCCTGTACTGAGCGGACGAGTAGTGTGGGCGGGCAGGGGAGCCCCAGTAAGCAGCGAACAGAAATTTCCTCCCCCCGTTCAATTTGACAGCACGTTAGGCCAGTGGAGGTTGCTTCGTGCCGCCACGTCCGGGACTGCCGGGCACGTTCGGAGTACGCCTTGCGAGTTCGCCGGCGTGCACCGGTTTTTTCATTATCGGCGGCTTCGCTTTTATCGGCGGCTTCACGACCTCCCTGCGTCGGGCAAGGACTGCGACGACGCCGCGGTAACCGCGTCCGGTCTCGACGCAACGACCGTGTTGCCGCCGAACACGGCGAGTCCTGGCGACAAAGAAGCCTCGCTAGTCCGCGGCGAGGCTGAGCGACGCGAAGTGGCAGAAAATGTCGTTGTCGTCGGTGGCTTGAAAGGCGGCACGATTGACCGCACAAATTCCATCTCGAGGTTAACGTCAGTGGCGAACGTTGTCCAACTGGGGGTCGATATTCTTTCGGAAGCAGCCCGGAAAGTCCTGGGCGCGGGGCTCGGAGGTCCGCTGGTCGGCGAGCGCGGCTGTACCGGCTGGGATGTACGAGAAGAACGGACCACGGTAGTTGACGTAGGACCTTCAAGTGATATGTGAGTTAATTTTAGTCTAGTATCTGGGTCCTCTGTTACATTCTTTCGAGTTTCGGGTTCAACGACTAAGTTTGGTTTCTTAACAGCAATGACTTTAGCAGCGGTCTGATTCACGGCCTGCGGTGCTGCACTGGTTCCCTTCTTTATCGTACACTGGTTCGCGTTCGCAAATACTTCGGCCGTCGTAAGGGTCGGACTCTCTTCGTTTACCGCAGCGCTGTTCGGAGACGGCGGTTGTTGAGCGGAGCTGATGGGTAGATCGATTACAAGGTCTGGCGTGTGTTTGAATTCGGAGCTACCCTTCAACATGGCGCCGTCAATTTTAACCCCCTGCTGAAGACCGAGCGACTTAATGCCAGACATCACCTGAGCCAGCGCCTCGTCGATATCCTGCGCCAGATCTTCCGGGGTCTTATGTTCATCCTCAATTTTCGGAACGCCCTTTAGCCCAGGAACCAAAGCAGGAGCCTCTCCGCTTAACTTCTCCGAATCAACATTTTCTGCACGATGATCTGGAATGCTAGAGCAGCTCATATCCTCATCAGTGCGAGACGAAGAGGATGAAGAGCTTGTTGAACTTATGGGGGGTCGAGGAGGTGGACTGGTGCCTAGAGAAACGTTTGGATGGGACGCCGATAGTTCGTTCAGTGCTGCCTTGTCCAATGTGACCGTCAGCTGACTGGGCGATTCTGAGGGAAGCGATTCAGAAGACTTTCTCTTTTCCTGCTCTCTGCTTTTCTCATCAATTTCCTCTTTTTCTCTGCATAAGATCAAATTCAAAATGATCTAAATTAAAATTTTTACCATTTTCTAGAAATTCAAAATAAATTCCACGTACCAAAATAGCAGTTAAAACATCAGAAGTGCTGATATGGACTTGTGCTATAAAGATGGTTCAATTCTTTCAGCTACTAAACGATACAACATAGCAATCTGATTGCTAAATAAACACCATCTAGCCATTTATGGTTGAATTTATCAAGTACAGGGTGGCGCAAAAAAACTGGACTATATTAAATGCAAACCTAAATGTGACTAGACCGGTTTTTTTGCGCCGCCCTGTATATAAAGTGACATGAAAAGCATACAATTTCCATCAATAAGTTGTTCTGAAATACTTCAGCTGTTATACAAACCTCTCAGATATTATGTTCCGTTAACTGGAATCTGGATTTAACAAGAGGTCATTAAGTACATGTAGGGCCTAAGTGCACTTTAAGAGTACAAGTATAAAAGTAAAGTATACTATAAGCATACTTTAAGTACATGCAACCTGCCTGTGACTAACTGCGATGTACTTATCCGGAACAAGTCCCTCCTGGTCTCTCACTGCTCCTTCCCACCAATCCGTTGACATCTTCTCAAACAGAATTATGGTGTCCCCTTTCTTAAATGACAATTCCCGATCGGTACGACCGTGGAAGTCGTACAGAGCCTGTGCGTCTTTGGTTTCGGAATCTAGAAACGAAACAGCGCAAAAGAATTCTGGATTAACCTTGTATTTATTAGTTTATTAGTATCCAATCAAAATCAAAGAACGATCAAAGATTACACAATGTTCATAAATAAGTCACTGACTGTACAGTCGGAAATCAATAGTAACAGAAAGATACTAAATGGAGAGGAGGCAGGGGAAGAGAATCAATGCTCTGTAAAACTGATTTTCAATATTATTATTATTATTATTATTATTATTATTATTATTATTATTATTAAATCTGAAAATAACATAATTGGACCAATGCAAGGTGCTAAAAATAGCATCTGAATGTAGAATCTATCAATCTAGTATCTATATGATAACTCAGGTTTTTCCAAAAGAAATTGTATTGTTAAAAAATGTAATACCAGTTGCATAATGAATTTAACAAATAATTTATATCAGGTAATACTGTCTATTAAAAGCATCAAAGGCAAGCAAGTATAGTAAAAAGTGAAACTTACCATAAAATACATCTGCAATATAATCAAAAGAAAAGAAATGAATGGAAAGTCATAACCATATTAAACACACACAACATTTGGACAATTCTTTGGAAACACAATGCAAATGATAATCCTAAATCAGAACTAATTGTGATATTGATAACCACCAAAAAACTGGATATATGTTAGAAAAAGATACTAGATTGCAAGGTGCTAAAAAATAGCATCTTGCAATCTAGTATCTATCTATCAATCTAGTATCTATATGATAACTCAGGGTATTTTCCAAAGAAATTGTATTGGTCCTATTTATGCATACAATATTGACTCATGCATTATACTTTTAGTTCCCATGCTTAATATAGTAAAATAGTAACTTATTTTAAACTGTATTTTAATTGTAACTGCTATTGGTTACTGTCGTTATGTGACTGCAGTGACTGTACTACTGTTGAAAACAATCACATGCAAAAGGAACCAAAAAAAATGCATTCCTCTGCATACTGATCAAAATTTATACTGGTCCACGTTTGTGGCAAAAGCTCGGCCACCTCTGAGTCCTATACAATGCCAATAATGAAATCCAAAATCATGTTCACATTATCTTTCATAACCAGCAGACATGATCACTTTCTTAACTCACATAAACCTTAGTTTGTACAGCAAATAACAGATAGCACGTAGCATGCCAGATTTTTTAATTTAATCCTAACCACTTTGTGTAGTCAACTTGAAATGCAATAACCTATTGCAGTTCCAGCTGTTTGTCATTTTGATATTATTTAATAATAATAATAATAATAATAATAATAATAATAATAATAATAATGTGCTTCTATAGCACCAGTTCTAATACACAAGGGTATCAGTCGATGGTACTTCAAATCCGTTAAGAAAAGACCACGTCATTCCAGAGATCAGTCAGAGGGAGAGAGTAAGACCGACTATGGAGGAAAAGCTAATTGAAAGAGATGTGTTTTAAACCTGGATCTGAAAATACTCAATGAATTGGAAGATCTGACAGCCAGATGGAAGATCTGACAGCAACACCCTAATGCATACCTTCTTCACTGGCTGTTTCGCCATTTACTTCTTCATCTTCCGAAAGGTTATCCAACGACTCATCATGGGCTCTTGGAGGAAAACAGAAAAATGACAAAAATATGTGAGTAACATTGTGTTCAATAATACAAACAATATAACAGAGGCAAAAGAACTGGATTGGACATATTCAAAAAGGTGACTCATTATTCAGAACCATACTGGAGGGACATATATGGGAGAAAGAATAACCAGAGGAAGACCACGTACATCACCTCTGCACTGGATGCTGACTAAAGACAGATCCAGAGGATTAAAGACCCAAGCTGCTGACAGAGAAGGATGGCGCCAATGGGAACCAGGACCTGCAACTGGGCAGAGAACTTAAGAAGAAGAAGAAGAAGAAATGTGTTGAATAACCTTAGAGCAAAATTGGCAGACTAGCCATTGTTGAAGAAAATATACAACCGACGTGAAGCATTCTTCAAATATACACTGTTGTCAAAACTTTACATAAAAAATGCACAAAATGTTCCAGATAATAATAATAATAATAATAATAATAGTAAATACTACTACTACTACTACTACTACTACTACTACTACTACTACTAATAATAATAATAATAATAAATAATAATAATAATAATAACAACAATAATAATAATAATAATAAATAATAGTAATAATAACAATAATAATAATAACAACAACAACAACAACAACAATAATAATAATAATAATAATAATAATAATAGTAAAGATACCCCTCGACTTCCACAAGACACTTTTCGTAAAGTGTTCCACCGTCTCGAGGAAAAATATCTTCCTGATGAATTATAATATTCTTGACCAGTTCACTCGTAAGACTCTGGTACTGGTGAGCGTCAAGTTCCGGCGGTACTGGAGCAAGGGTTGGACCAAAGCATATCGACAGATTATATGGGTCCATCATGTTCTCATCACTAAACTCTGAAAGGCTGCATTAAACAGTTAACAGATAATATTAAAGTTAATTGTAACAGTATTAACTATCTATTTATCTATATAATAATAATAATAATAATAATAATAATAATAATAATAATGTGACTTAAAGTGGTTTAGGAGGCTAAGTCAGCCTTTGTGAAAACCACTGTAGTAACTCTCAGCATTCAATAACCTAGTTTTCCCAGATAACTTTTGAATTCATTTATTGTTTCACCTGTTACCAACTGTTCTATTACTGACTGTTCCAGTTGTCCACAACTCACTGGTGGTTTCTTGTGCTGTGCTGGTATAGTGTGCTAATGTAACGAATCGATCGTATGGCACATCTACTCTCCCAGTTATTATCTTGTATGTTTCTATCAAATCCTCTTGCTCTTCTCCTTTTGCTTGGTAAAACCCATTTAAGTGCAAGAGTGAAGAGTGCAGAATGCCATCAAGATCACAAGAACTCATCTGAATTCTTAATAAGTGCCTACACCAGCTACCCGGTAAATGCATATATACATAGACCATGAAAAACATAATTATCCCAAACATAAACTGATCTCAACATCTAAAATGCTTTACATCAGCACAGAAACATTACACAAAGGAAGCCCCATTAATGCAATACTGGTAACATTTCAACTCTAATGCAAACTCACTGATTTAGAAACGCAAATAGATATCTCATGACAATGATCACAGCCCTAGGAAGCGACGTCAACAGAAGCTGGCGAAGATGAGACACACATTCCAAAAGTTCGTCCTGATCTTCAAAAAAATGTCAATTTTAATATAGATAAATGTAAATTGCAAAAGTAATTCAGTATAGAACACATGAGTTTTGTACAAAATTTGCAACTATTCATAATGCACTAATGCTGTAAATCAAAGTCACTGAAAGACAATATGTTAGTATTATCAAGAGTTACTCACTGAAGACTGCATCATATTTCATTAATTTCATATGCAGAGTGCATTGCAAATTCATTACAGATTTTAGAATAAAATTAAAACCCCGTCTTTTTGACCTGGTTTATCCATCATAGACTGTCACCCGTTTGTCTGGTCGGATCGGTTGATGCTCCTGTGCATTAAGAAGTGGCGCTATAGAAGTCTAAGCTTAGATTAGATTTGATCATTTACTGTACGCATGGCACATAAATGTTCTTGAATGCATTGATACCATTTGCTTCTTAATTAGAGCCAAATTATCACACTTAAAACCACAGGCCTATAGAAGGTTATATTTATTTCATTTTACATACTTACTATTGAAAGTGTGCTTGGTGCAGAAGTCAATGAGCTGATTAAATAATCGATGTGGAAATAACGGCTCTCGTAATTCACGAAAATAGAGCTTCAAAACTCCAGCAACGGAGTTGACGTCTTTTCCTTCAACCTTTCCGTCCGGAAGAGGGTCTTTGCCTGAAACCAGTTTGGAAAGAAGAGTCACAAAATTTGGCAATTATGTCATTGTACACTACAAAGTTTTGTTGTATTTTGTAGACTCAAAGACAAGAAGACAAAGAAGGAGAATACAGGAGCAAACCTACAAGAGGACAAGAGGGCAAAGAATGAGATTACACAGCAAGACCATAATGTGAATGGATGGAAGATGGGTGGAACATAGTGGCTCTCACACAGGGCAGATCCTACTGAACCACTCTAAACCCTGATATTATTATTATTATTATTATTATTATTATTATTATTATTATTATTATTATTATTATTATTATTATTATTATTATTATTATTATTATTATTATTATTATTATTATTATTATTAAGTGGTAAGTCTCAATTTTCCTACACGGAGTTACTTCACACTGCTTTTGGAATAATAACAATAATAATAATAATAATAATAATAATAATAATAATAATAATAATAATGATAATAATGTGATTTAAAGTGGTTTAGGAGGCTAAGTAAGCCTGTGTGAAAACCACTGTAGTAACTCTCCAGTCTCCACATTCAATAACCTAGTTTTCTGAGATAGCCTTTGAATCTGTTTCAGAAGCGGTGCAGTTTCTACATCCTCTGTTATTGCACATCCTGAGTTATCCAAGAGGGACTGACTATGTCACTTCATCTCAATTTTCTATTACAATATTTGTAGAAATTATTCCAAAAGCTACAGAGATTTCTTACCTCTTTCAAACTGGCTTTTAAATTCGTTGATTTCAAGCTGCGAACCAGGAACCCGAAAAACGCCTTGGTAATGCATGCCTATCATGAAGTAAAGTAAAGTAAAGTAAAATAAAATCTCGTGGATTTCTATAGCACCTTGGAAAGCAGCACAACAGTAGCTGATTATTGTTAGGCACTCAGCCTTTCTTAAAATTAAATTTCTTAAAATGAAATTAATGGCAACAATCAGATCACAAGCCACACTTCCAGACTGTAATTGTTTCCACAAAATTTTTAGTTCAATAAAATTACAGTAAACTAGTTAAGAAACAGAGAGTCTTCATATCAATCACATATCATAGAGATCAACCCTTTGAACACATGATACCGTTAAAGTGGGATTACCACAAAATCGTAATCTTACGTACAGGCTGAAAGGGTTCAAAGGGTTAAGAAATTAATTACATACCATAGAGATAGAGATATCTGTTATGTACCATAGAGATGGATAAATAAATCACATACCATAGAGATTGAGAAATTGAACACAACTCCTGATGACCAGAGGAATGTCCTCTCCAGTTGCCTTTAAAGACAAACAATAATTTAATGGACAAATGCACTTTCTTTAGTTTAACAGATAATTTTAAAATGTACGTTTGTTTAATACAGATCTTATGTTCTAAGTACGCCTGTGTGAACTTCTATGAAGATGAATGTACATTTCTGCCATCATGAATTTCAAAGGAAAGTAAAATAAACATCTCCATGGTATTAATATTAAAATTGTGATATATTTTAAAACATATTGTATAAATATATATATATATATATATATATATATATATATATATATATATATATATATATATATATATATACACACACACACACAAACACACACACACGGTATGTTAGAATTTTATTATAACATACTTAGCAGGTCTGTAAAATTCATTGTGTTATATCTGAGGTACATTACATCACAATAACGGTACATTGCTCAATGTTATAACTGTATACTGTACATTATAACCGAGTCCATCATAATTAAGTTCTACTGTATATACAACAAAATATAACTGTCCAAAGAAATCTTAATTCTCATTCCATCACTCTCAAAGTGTTAAGTATTTTGGAGGTAAAGTATTTTACCTCAACATAATCCTCAATAGTTCCACCAAATAACCTTGGCTGGCCAACCAGTGGAGCCTTTCCAAGAGCTTTCCTCCTTTTAGGTTTTGGAGGAACAGAGGGAATTCTGATGAAAGACAAAAAACAAGCATCAATATTACAATAATAATAATAATAATAATACAAGAATAAGAGACATAATAATAATAATAATAATGATGATAATAATAATAATAATGATGATGATAATAATAATAATAATAATAATAATAATAATAATAATAATAATAATAATGCAAGCTGCCTCTTGCATTTAACAATCAAAAAAATGCTAATTAACTGAATGCAGCATGTAATGAGGAATGGGCCACTTCAATTTATGAAGAAAATCATAAACTAAACTGAACCCAGGGGAACATGGCTAACTGTTATTTGGGGGCATTTTACTTACTTACCTCCACAGGTCTTACAGTGTACTCTCATTAATTATCCTCTTGTTCTCTATTTTATGCTTGTTTTGTCTTCTAGCGTGTTTGGTTGAATGTTTATGTGCGCATGCCACGTGTGTGTGTGTGTGTGTGTATGTATGTGCAAAACCCGACAGTAATATCATTTCAACAGGGATAGTTATAGTTACTTTTACAGACAAGTACAGTAAAATATATGCATAACCATATTAGTACAGGCAGGTTGAGGATAGTCATAGTTGCACAAGTTCACAACAAGTTACCATGGGAATATTCATGCAAAGAAAAACATTTGAGTACATCATGGCTTCTTAGTTATCAACTGCAAAGTTCACAACTATTCTAATACAGTGTAAATTCAGTAAAAGCCATTACGTTGATCTAAAACTACAAACTCAACAAAATAGCTTAAGAGGAGTAATGCAAACATAAAAGAAAACAAAGCAAAATTTTATGGAAGGTCACATCAACAACATTCACTAACATCACTACAGGTCAGACATGGACGCCC
The DNA here is from genome assembly GCA_018105865.1 of Metaphire vulgaris. Lineage (NCBI taxonomy): Eukaryota > Metazoa > Annelida > Clitellata > Crassiclitellata > Megascolecidae > Metaphire > Metaphire vulgaris. The sequence continues at coordinate 1,538,604 of CM030871.1, read as the reverse complement.
ACAGAAATTTTTCCAGGAGGGGCAAAACACAATGGTCACAGTTACGTCACAGAAATTTTTCCATGAGAAGCAAAACACATTTTAACACAATGGTCACAGTTAATATTTTAGGAAGGTTTTCAAATTTCAATGTGAAATATTGGTATTTGTATTTTACAGGGGGGAAGTGCCCCCTCTTGCCCCTATGTGCGGGCGCCCACGAGGTCAGAGATAGCAATGGGTCACACTAAAAGACTCCTTTGACCCACTGCAATCTCTGCTACGAGTAACTTCAGATTAACCAAATTACTCACCGTTTTGAGCACAGAGATGGGCTGTGGTAAATAGAAGAATAAAAGGAACAAGAAGAAATATATCACGTCAAAGTATACAAGAATTCTAAAAATACTATACAATTCTAAAAATCAAATGGGCTATCACTGCCATTGTTCAATATCCCGTCTACAGAATGCTTACAAAACCTTGAAGACAATTGAAAAAATGAGAAAATATAATAAAAAGCAGGCAGAAGCTAAACAAGAGATATTGGTATGAACTTAAGCTATCAAATGACAATAATGATACTACAAAAATCTAGATAATACCATCACGCAGAACTAATATTTCTGTGATTAAAGAAATGTACCTGGATGCTTGGCTATGGAGGCAATCAGACACACTCAGTGCCTTTTCAATGCAGTTGTATTTAGCCTGCAGTCGGGCAATAAGATTACTAGTGGTTTGGAAATCTTGATATTTCTGAAATTAAAATAAAATTTAATCAAGCAGACAATTTTTAGAAATATATATGCAAAGCATTCCCATATAAAGGAAGGGGGCAGTTGTTGTCAATGTCAGAAGAACTACTGTATATACTCGCATATAAGTCGACAAATTGTATGCTCTAAAATTCGCTTAAAACGCAGTCAACTTATCCACGAGTATATATGGTAGATACAAAAACATTTACAACGGAACTACAGTTAACTAAAGCAGAATTTTCAACTTTATATTCACGGCACTGTTCAAATTACTGTCCAACTGAATATCTGTAAATAAACGTTGACGGTTTCATTTTGGTATTTACCAGATACCCTGTACTGTCAAAAAGAAGTACATATAACACTCTATGGCAGTAAGCAGACTCTGACAGTACTAATGACAACATCCACTTAATGCAACTGACATCATCTATGTCTTTCTGCCTGCTGTATATACTATTTATATTTTATAATGTAAAAAATTTTATAGCCCTCTAAGTATAAAATATCTCTAAAGGGAGATTCAAAGTTACAGAACAGAGATTGAAAATCAGCATTGCTATCTGTCTCTCTCTCTCTCTCTCTCTCTCTCTCTCTCTCTCTCTCTGTCTGGGTCTCTAGCTCTCTCTGCCTCTCTTTCTCTCTGCCTCTCTTCCTCTTCTCTCTCCATGCATGCTCTCTCTCTCTCTCTCTCTCTCTCTCTCTCTCTCTCTCTCTCTCTCTCACACACACACACACACACACACACACAGTTGAATATAACTACCGGTAGTCATTTAAATATAACTAGTAATTTTAACACATTTAATTTTAATTAATAAAAAATAAAAAGTCACATTAATAATTTATATTTTAATCACAATAAAATAGAAACACATTTAGGTAAAACTCTTCCGTCTCCAGTCGATCACAGCGCACTTTATCCCGCTCAACCGGCGAACGAGGAGGCGGAGGGCCTTGGCAGTCGTTCAGAAAATATCGAGAAACGTCGTAATCTTTTCTCGTTACCATTTCTAATAATCGATTGTCTGTAGTTTCCAAAGTTTTCCAAATCTAACATCAAATATCATTTATGACCGATTTCACAAACGTCCAATTCTGGAAGGAATAAGTCATGGGATTTGTGCAAAAACATTGAGAAATGTTTTTTGGGATGGGATCAGGGGATTCAGGGGATGATCGGAACAAAATCAATGTGCCAGGAACTCATTGACATTTTATTTACTTGAAGTCAGTGTCCTGACCCTATTCCGGAACCCTGGCTACACCACTGCATTCAGGTCAGGTCAGGTCTTCATCCTCCAGCTATCGACTTCTCCATGACATCTCTCCAAAGTTCTCTGTCCTTTGCCATTTCTTCCAAGGTCATTCAGTGTCTTCCGTCAGTTTTTCCATTGAGATTCAGTCCTGCCATGTTCAGATCCTCTTCCAATCCGTCCACCAATCATCTTTTTGGTCTTCCTTTAGATCTTCTTCACTCTGGTTTGTAGTTGAAAATTTATTTTGGGTTTCTTATTTCTTCCTTTCTGAGTATGTGTCCGGTCCATTTCATTCTTCTCTTTCTGATTACGTCCATGATGCTCGGTTGCAGTGTTCTCTCTCTAACTTCTTAATTTGTTATAAGCTCTTATATACATAATTACATATTACATATTACATCTCGTTTCCATGTTTATTGTAAAGCACCCTTGACTTTGGCCCTTGCTAAGTTACGGCGCTATATAAATTGTCATGAACAATAACAACAATAATAACAATATATACTTTATTAGGGTTACAGGATCTTTGGCCATCACTTTACTACTCAACAGACAACAGTCGTACCTCGTCATTTTCAACCCGCAGAGAGCTCAGTCGTGCTGAAATGGTGTTCAAACGGTCAATAAGATCGTCTTGAACAGACTTCTGGGCACTCAAATTACACACCTAAACACAAAACAATTTCAAATAACTTCAATCAATCAATCGATCAAAATCATTTGATTTAGTATCAGATGGAAAACTCAAAAAAATGGAAAACAATCAGATTCATACTGTTGTTAAAAGTCTATGATTAATATTTAAAATAAAAGTGAGGGGCAAACAAATACCATAATGAAAGCAAAAACTAAGATACATTACAAATTGGTAAACAAAGAATTATGACACAAAAAGGGAGAAGCAGAAGAAGAGAAAAGAATATATGTACAAGGTCTGCTTTCCCAATTAATAGGATAATTGCAACTACAGTGGAACTTTGTTATAACAGACTCAGTTATAATGTCTACTCAGTTATTACACTGTTATTTTATACACTGTTATGTATGGTCCTTTATTAAGCACTATCATATTGGATGGCATTGGATATAACGTGCCTTGGATATAACCATTGGCGTAACCCTGCCATCAACATTGAAGGGGGAAACATAAAACTTTTTAAAGTATGCAAGCCCATAAATATGTAAAAAATCCAGTGATGACCTTTTTTTGCTTGTCAGATTTTTTATAGAGACTTTTAGAATGTTAAAGAAGTGCAAGAAACTAGTGATGATCTCCCCCCCATTAAAGTACAGTAGCAAAGAAGCACAAAATATTGGAGGAGGATAAATGATATTTTATCGCCTCCTCTCTAATTATTGGAGGATCGTCCCCCATGATTTACGCCCCTGGATATAATGTATTAAATTTTGCAGACTCACCAAGTTTGTTATAACAAAATTCTAGTGTATCATTAAAAATTCGGTACTGTCATGTTTTTAAATACTATGAGAACTTATAAACAAGGGTTCACCTCATCTCCCCTATGCGGCTGGAATTCAAATTCCTTCGGCTGTACGAACGGTTGGCTGAAGATGTCGAGGAAAGTCTGTTTGTCCACCCGCTGGTCGAGATTTCTAACTCGCTGGTTGATGAGGTCGAGACAACCCTGGCGCGATTTCATCATGCTGTCCTCAGCAGAAATGTGCATCATGACTGCACGACCAAGTGTGCTGTGGTATCCAAAATCCATAGTCTGTGGAATACGAAATTGCACAGAGAGGATAACTGAATGACTGGGTGGAATAAGGAGGCAACTGTATCCGACCCCACCCCCAATGGTTTAAGTATCAATAACAATAAGAGGGGTAACTGCATTTACTTCCATAATTCACTGGACCGTTCAACTGATATTTTCACCACTAAAGGGGTAACTGGATTTACTTCCTTGTTCAGGGGGGCCTTCAATTGACAACCTAACCATTAAGGTGGCGACTACATTTAACTCCTTATTCCACCCAACCATTCAATTTCTGCCTTAAAGGGTGCATTGAATGCAAAGCTTTTTCCATTGTACTTCCCATTTTCATTCATAAACTGCTTCTTGGTGGAACATGCAATGTGATGCAACAGAATATTGCTATAGCATCTCTTCTGAAGAATCACCCAGAAGCACTACTACTGTGAATACTGAATACTGTATATTGAAAAAGAGATGAGTTTTAAGTTGTTTCAAAAAGAGGGTCATAGAACCATCAGTTGCTAAATTAAACACAATAATAATAATAGTAATAGTAACAGTAATAATAATAATAATAATAATAATAATAATTGGTAACTGAGTAGAGTGGTATATCTTACAAGTACTGATAGGACACCTAACAATTGAAAATACTGCATATCTGACAATGATCAATGTTCTGGATAACTATGAACAAACAAAACAGTTTTACTTTTAATAAGAACTAGACTGCCTTATAAGATAGCGTTTTGGAAGTGTTTTCAAAGTGGTGTCCAATATAGAATGTGTGATTCCAATGCGTATTTTTCTAACGTTCTTATCAACCAGCGCAGTATGTCACGAAGTAACAAAATAATTAATGTCAAGATCATCAGAGGACAATTTCACAGCACATTTCAACAAAATCACTCGAAAAGGGTCCAAACGATTGCGTATATAAAATCAATTTAAAACAAATATTAAACAAAAATGCACAAATACAGAATATAAAAGCTCAAGTGACAGCACTCACATTAATCAGTTCTTGAAGATCCTCGACGAAATATTTCCGCACGGCAGTGTTGGCGGCTTTCATGGACAAGATGTACTCGTTACGAGCCTTCATGGCCTTCAGTTTGCTCTCCAAGTACTTTAGCTGCCTCTGCATTTTTTAAAATCAAGAACATATTTACACCAGACGCCAAATGGATGGCTACATCTTTCCGAAACTCACCATTAATCAAATTCCGTCGGGTGAAAACGGTTTGGCCGAGGCCTCATTTGGTTACTGTGGAATGAGGAAGTATCCATATTAGTATTACTGGTACTAATAGTATTTATTAGTATCAGTATTAGTACAGTGGATCCCACTTAATCGCATACCGTGTAATTGCATAACCCGCATAATCGCATAGCAACAGTGTTTTGTGCATACAATTAATTATCAGATGTCCCAGCTATTCGCATTGCCCAGTTAATCGCATAAACAAGGCACCTTTGCAAGTAAGCGGGTTTCACTGTATTAGTATTACAATTAGTATTTAGTAGTATTCGTATCAGTATTAGCAGTACTATTAGTATTCATTAGTAACAGTATTGGCATTACTATTAGTATTTATTAGTATCAGTATTAGTATTACTATTAGTATTTATCAGTATTAGGTATCAGTATTAGTATTACTATTAGTATTTATCAGTATTAGGTATCAGTATTAGTATTACTATTAGCATTTATTAGTATTAGGTTTCAGTATTAGTATTTATTAGTATTAGTATAAGTCTTAGTAGCTACTTTGGACATGCAATTTTAGCAGCTGACTTTTTACATCGTACAACTGCCCTTTAAAAAGCACAACGGGAACATCTGAACCTGATGGAAAAGTGATTGAGTAGCGCTAACTTAATAGCAAAATAGGCATCATAGTCAAACCTACATGTCAACCTTGCCAACATCATGTTTCTCTTAAAACCTTCAATGTAATTAGCTTCACTACAGTTCAAACAGCCAGCTTGAATGTGACATAATCTGGATCTGACTGTAGCATGATCCCAGACATGTATTGCAGCCATGAATATTAATACACACACACAGCTATAACAGTCAGTAAGTAAATGCGCAATTGCGCATGCAATACAGCTTTACAGAATATACGGAGGCTGCAATGGAGGATGAATAATACATACATGCAAGCAATTGTTAGCAATAAAAGTACAAAAATCCACTAGGAGAAGTTCAGAACTGTTATCATCATTGCTACAGTCAGAGATTTATTATACATACATATCTTAATAGCATATTTGATGGATTTGGCAAAGAATGGGAAAAATCAGCTGGATGGAAAAGGTAAACAATGAAGTGGTCTGGAAGAGGA
>CM030871.1:1525036-1527536 GCA_018105865.1 Metaphire vulgaris | reverse complement strand
TTTCTAATCCAGAAATTCTGGCAAAAAAGTCCTTATCGATTGCAAGTTCAAACTTGAACCTTTTTATAGATGCGTTGTATGTCCTCTGAGAGTTCAGCAAGTCTTGCACACATCTGAGTATTGTACAATTCACTTAGAATGCCATGATCTCTGCCCATCTTTCTAGTAGTACCCAGAAGAGCCTGCCAAATGGTGTATGTTGAATAGCCCGGCCAAGTATCTCTTCTGCATAAATAAACAGTAAATCTCATGAGAAGACCAAAAAAGGCTCATCTGTCAAACGGGAAAACAAAGACAGATGGAAATACACATGCTTACAAGTCCAGGGAAACAAACAAGTGGATTTGTCAAGTAGTGGTTTATAGCCAGCGATATGTGAAGCGTTGCTCTATTGGGGCTGGAAAAAACTAGGTTTTTAAAATCAAAATTTAGGTTTTTAGATTTTTTTCTATAGGTCACCCATAAAACCTTTTCTGTATTCTTGCCACTCATTTATTCTGGTGTCTGCAGAAAGTAAAAAGAGCTTTAAAAACATTAAAGATAAATTTAAAAAAGAGTTTTTTGTTTTTTGACTTAAAAACAAAAAATCTAGGATTTTTAAAGCCACATTTTCCAGCCCTGTAATAATTTCACATCATTTTGAATGACGCAGTTACCAGTGTTGTATTTTTAATTAGCTAATTAAGCTTAACTAGCTAATTAATTAGAATATGTGCTAATTATAATTCTAATTAATTAGAAAAACTGTCTAAGTAATTACAATTATAACTAAGAGAAGGTCTAGAATAAACACAGGAGAATTAAGTTGGATGTTGCAAGCACTTCCCATTCTGCCTTCCTTTCACAAAGTAAGCAGCCAAGGCACTGGTTCACAGCTGAAGGTTTGAACCACAGACCTCAAGACTGACTGTCCAGCTTACCAACCACTGGACCAACTCACCACCTCACTAAACCACACGCTATTCGACACAGAAAAACACTTCTACAGGGTGGCGCAAAAAAACCAGACTGGTCAAATTTAGGTTAGCATTTAATATAGTCCGTTTTTTGTGCCACCCTGTATCAATGAAGAAGAAGAAGAAGAATCATTTATTTCTCAATGACATCAAAATAATAATACGAACACAATGAATTCAATGACATCAAAAGGTAATAGTAACTTAACTAATAACTAATGACTATTAATTAATATATATATATATATATTATATATATATATTATATTAGAGTCAATATATATATATATCAATTAAATAATATAAAAAAGCTCTTTTGCTCAGAGCAATGAAGCTCTTACTTACTTTTGTTTATCGTTGTGCCTCGTCATAATCTGCTTCACCAGCTTATCCATGTTCCGCGAATATTCCAGCTCTAATTCAGCTCGCTTCCGGTAGAAATCCTGCAATTCGCTGAGCATCGAAACATGATTTTCCAGTCGGAAGTCGAGGGACCGAACCTGATCAGAAAACTGCTGACGAATGTCTACAAATGACGACAACACCAGAGCAACTTAACAACAGGATCAACAAACTCAATGGCTTAGTTGGTAGTGTGTGAGTCTTACCTGCCATAAAACCGGGTTAGAGTCCTGGGGCACTTGCTTACTTGTCCACCAGTGTTTATTCTAGGACTTATCTGGGGGGGAAGAATTTCCCTTCCCCAAATATTTGATTTTCCCCAAAATTTGTTGATATTTTGGCAAGTACTATGACCTCCCCAATGTCTGTTACCCCCAAATTTTAAACTCCCCCCAAGGTCTAGGTGGCTAGAATAGCCACTGCTTTGTCCACCAGCATAGAGTGGACATTAATAGGGTCTGTGGCACACTTTAGGCTAATGTAGTGCAGTGACGTAGCCAGGATTTTAGGCTGGGGGGCTGAAGCCCAAGATTCACTCCCCTTCCTTCTCCACCCATTCTCCCGCGTTAGACGCTACCCGGCCGCGTTAGACGCGGCCCCTTAGAATAAGAGTCCGGGGGTTTCTCCCCAGAAATTTTTTTTGAAATCACAGATGCTTGTACGTGTGTTTTAGAGCATTTTGGACACAAAATCACAGGTCTGGTCTCAATAGGTTTCATGTCTGTATTTTCTTATTTAAGGTACTACACACTTTGAACCTCAGTTTGACGTAATTTTGTAAGAAATGCATCAGGTTCGTTTATCTCACAGTAGTTAAAACCATTTCAATTGCAACTGATATATTCGGCAGTCTGCATTGCGCCCTGCATCATAATTCAACGATAAGTAGTCTGTTATTATCAGATAATTTTGTTCGCTGTATATAGCGTATTTTGCAAAATATAATTTCTTGTGCATGTGGTTCGCGGACCCGTCAAAGGTCTGAAAAATTCTGAAGACCCCTGCAATATCCAACATATCATTATTGTGAACAAACAAAATTACCAAGTCACTCAGGTGATCATTGCCAGTTGTTACACAGGCATGTTTTAAGATCTCTGGTTCATTATAGGCCTGCAACAGGTTTTATAGAGGTCAAAAAC